>CM055117.1:137094957-137325985 GCA_029206835.1 Rana muscosa | reverse complement strand
AGCACACCTCTAACATCTCCAATTTAAGAAGTTTTAAACTAATTTTACTTTCAAAGTGCATGTGAATTGTCATTTGCACAAAGTGCAAACTGCTATTGTTCAGTTTAAACACAAAAATTGCGAAGAATGCTCTGCTTGATGACGTAAATTACATTTGCTCAGTTTGTGGAGTTCCCCTAACATGCTTTAGATACATTTCTGTAGAACATTTTAATCAGTATTTGTGGTGCACCTCTGCTGTACAGTTAAAGAGATAAACAGAATAATAAGCAGGAAGAGTGCCATTCAGCAGACAACACACGGCCCTTTTTTCCCCTCCTACTTGCCAAGGACAACAAATACCTGTTTTATCTGTGGTGGCATAAGAAGCCAGGAAGCCTCGTCCGGAGATGTGGGTCCCACTCATGAACAGAACGGTGACTTCATGGCTCTTGGACTCGATGATGTCCTCTGGTCTCAATGCCAAGCCACAATACTTTGTCCCTGCACAGAGGAAAATACAAGAAAACTTTAATACAAGGAAAACATGTTACCAATACGTGACAGAAGAAATCTACCATCATAGTACATCTATACTGAGAACAACTATTGCGGACCTTCTGAAAAAGCGGTTTTCATTTTTAGGCACGCAGAAAGTCAGAAATCCTCATCCTCTTACTTTTTCCCCCAGAGAGTATTGAAGCTACTGGATCAGCATGACAGTGAGAGAGAGAAAAAGAGGAGGTCGCCATTGCCACTGAACAGCTCGCTAGAAACAAGTGACATCAGCAAGAACGAATCAATGCCAACTTCTGTCCAACAAAAAGGCCAGGAAACTATTCCACTCACATCAAAAAATGCTCAAAAGGATAAACTTTGCCTTCATCCCTAGCCTGTCAGGTTTTTGAAATATTGTTTACCTCAGCTTCACTCCTCTGCTGTTGTTCCATGTGGTCTTTTTTTTTTTAAACAGTTTGCAATTGCAGCATGGTAATCCCATTAAAAGTCACAGTTTTCAAAGATTTTTTATTTTTTTTTTAAAAGCGCAACCGCGTGCTGTGGCGTTTTTTATGGGGGGGATTAAAACAGATTGTGAAGCGACAACATAATGCCTCCTCACCACATATCAAGCACCTTCTAAAAAGCGCTCCACTGAATTATGGAGGCTGAACGGTGGGTTCATACGATCAAAGACCAACAAGACAAGTTTAAAGACATATGGGCAGGTTGGATGTACTATTCTTCAGAGATCTCTACAGACTAAATGCTATTACCGCTTTCCTCCACCCCACTATAACTTGCATTGCCACATACTCCCCTCATAGATGCACCCGTTATTTAGTCCCGATTTTCCCCTTTTGGTTTCCCCACTTGTCTTTCCTGGGGTTGCTCCTTCCCCTATTCCCTCGTTTTTCTATATCATCATCCATGATATGTAGGCCAATGTGAGATCTGTTCGTACAGTGTTTATACTTGACACATATCTCGGGTGGGTGCAGGTGCACATGCGTGTCCTTTGCCGGTGCTGTGCCTTAGTTGGTCTGCGCCTTTCTTGTCACGCCGGTGTTGGCGATAGTGTGGGGATCAGGCGGGACATCGAGTGCACCCCTCCACTGGGCGCCTCTCCTCCACGTCACCCATTTAGGATCTTTGCTTTGAATTGATTGTATTTGTTACTAACAGATGACCTTAATACTAATTGAACTTGTTTTCACATTTATGGAATGATCCTGCCTCGGCTCTAAACTCAATACTTATACTTTTTTGTACTGCTTGTATTTTCTGTAAAATTTTCTAAAAACATTTGAATAAAAGAAAAAAAAAAACGATCCACTGCGGTTCAGTGGCTGACATGTATAAATGAGCCCTTGCTTGGTCACACAACACTGTATCCACATTTATTTTATATAATTTTTGAGATAGAGCTCTTTTGGTGGCAGTGTATTGTTTTATGTGAGAGAAAAGAAAAAACTGCAAAAAAAAAAAAAAACGATATTTCCTAAGAGCCGGTTCACACTGGGCGACTCGACTCGTCAGACGACTCGGCCGCCTGACAAGTCGCGCTCCGCTCTATTCAGTGGAACCGTTCTAATAGGAGCGACGCAAGTCGCTCAGACTTCGAAAAAGGTTCTTGTACGACTTTAGGGGCGACTCGGGGGGACTTGCATTGACTTCAATACAGAAGTCATTTTGCAAGTCGCCTCTCAAGTCGTCTTGAGATCGCCTTTACTTTCTGGTATAAAACATATCAAGACAAAAATGCCAGGACAGCACAAACACCCCTTGAATGTTCACTCTGTTGGAAAGTATACACCTCAAGGTGATCACAATTTTTGGAATTAAGGTAACATGCAGGTATTGAGGAGGTTAAAGCGGTTATAAACCTTGCTTGGTCATTTTTACCTACAGGTAAGCCAATAACAAGGCTTACCTGAGGGTAAAATGCATATCTCCTAAACGTGTGTCGTGCAACTGAATGGCACTGGCCACCTGTGTGGGTTTTCTGCTGTGAGGTTTATAAATGGCGCTCCAGAAAACATCCACCTTTTTTCTTTTTACAATGGCATGGTAGTTAGGCAGGTAAAGCACAACATTCTGGTACTTTGTATTGTGCGGAAGCTATGGGGTACCGGCCCTAGGTTCTGACTAAAAGTTTGACTGTAACTGTTTCCCATAACAACCAGCTTCTCCATTTACATTCTCTCATACCTCACTAGGAACAAAACAAAAAGGACAAACTCTTTCCATCATGAGGCCCACGCTGCTTCAGTGCAATACAATCCTCCACAGACACAGTCTCTGACAACTTTCCTTGGTTAGATTACAAATGGTAGCGGAGGCTCATCGGAGAGACGGTAACCTGGAGAATATCAGCCAGTGAAATGAATACGCACATCGGTGCAGAGTTCCTTGCCATTTAAGGGCCTGCATGTTTATCACTTACAGACTGAGCTGAATTGTACGTCTTACATCAAGTAAATGTTATTTTTTTATTTTATTCATTTTGCTGCTACCAATAAAATTCAGGCACGGCACTTTCCTCTCTAAAGATGTCCAGTTTACAATGATGAGCATGAAATTGTAAGCAAAAACTTCATAGCATAACAGCCCACTGACTTCCGCCACTTCAAAGCACAACCAGCTAAACAGTACAGTAATCAAAGAAAAATGAAACTTTCTAGGAAAGTTAAATAAACGGTTAGCGGATACACAGGGAAGGAATTATTTGCCGTAATAATCGACATTATGGCATCTGCAAGCGTGAAAACGTTTCAGGCCTCATTGAGTGCGAGACACAGTCTGTGTTGTCATATTATTCAGGTAAAGCCCAACTCCAGGACTACCGCTACTTTAAATAGTTAATTCGGGCCAAGCTGGCTCAAACGGTTTCCTTTACTAGTAACAGATGTAGCAGCTGTCAGCGCTGTAGTAACTGTATATAGCATCAGATAGATACAGTATACACCAGTGTGTTCCAGCAGCAGTAGAAGGACTTCCCATCCCATTCTGGGAAAAAACTTGGTTTGGGTTGAGAGTTACTAAGAAAGCCTTGTATACAACAATGAATAAAAGGCTTCCTCTGATTGGCTGAGGTGAAGAGGCAGGCAGATGACGTCATAATTTCACCTTAGCCAATCAGAGGAAGCCTTGTGTTCATGGATAAGGAATCCCTGTATTCATTCATAAAAAATACAAGGCTTTGTGTAAATGTTTAAGCAGTGCTCAGCCCAACTGGATTTCATTTCTGGAATGGAACAGGAAGTCCCCGTAACGCTGCCGGCACACAGCGCTGTATACTGTATGTTGTGGAAGCGACATACAGGTTTATACAGCACTGACAGCGGCTGCATCTGCTAGTAAAGGAAACAGCTTGTTTGGGCCAGCTTGGTAGTTGTAGTAATCCTTTAAGGATGTGTCAGAATGAAAGACAAGATAACTTAGTGTAACTAAACTCATTTTCTCTAGCTGGCATCTTTACCTGGTCTTTATCCAAGTCGGGATCTTTACCTGGTCTTTATCCAAGTCGGGATCTTTACCTGGTCTTTATCCAAGTCGGGATCTTTACCTGGTCTTTATCCAAGTCGGGATCTTTACCTGGTCTTTATCCAAGTCGGGATCTTTACCTGGTCTTTATCCAAGTCGGGATCTTTACCTGGTCTTTATCCAAGTCGGGATCTTTACCTGGTCTTTATCCAAGTCGGGATCTTTACCTGGTCTTTATCCAAGTCGGGATCTTTACCTGGTCTTTATCCAAGTCGGGATCTTTACCTGGTCTTTATCCAAGTCGGGATCTTTACCTGGTCTTTATCCAAGTCGGGATCTTTACCTGGTCTTTATCCAAGTCGGGATCTTTACCTGGTCTTTATCCAAGTCGGGATCTTTACCTGGTCTTTATCCAAGTCGGGATCTTTGGCTACCTTGATTGGTCGGGCTGGAATGAGGCACACGGGAGTTCACTCATTCTGGCACAGAGGTGTGCTGAGAATGTACACTGAGCTGCACATGCAGCTAGAGAAGATTGCAAGCGTGTAGGTAAGTTAAGCCGGCCATAGATGGTTAGAAACACAGCTGATTCAGCAGGGACCGGCCAAGATTTGAACCATCTGTGGGCAAGCTGATTTTAGCCAAGTCGACTTCGGTACAACCAGCATGTTGAACTTTTACATGCAATTATTGTCAGTGGCTATATCTGCTGGCAACAATCACTGTGTTATTCCAGCAGGAACAGCTCCCTGAACCCACACCCCCCTTCCTGGGAGAACACAATAGCTCCGTGGGAGGGATTCCCCCATCAACATCGGACTGTGTTGATGGGGGAATGGAGCGATTTGCTTTCCCTCCACCCGTGGCTGCAGGAAAGAAAGTCACATCTATGGCCTGCCTTAGTTTTACTGTAGAAGAGATATTCACACTAGAAACTGCATGTGAATCGCACATGATTGCTCTACGTGTATCTGTGCAATTCACATGCAGTTCTGTGTAGTGCGATTTCAGCCCATTCATTTTGAATGGTCTGGGATCTCCCCCCCACAAAAAGTAGTGCAATGCACTACTACTTTTGGAAACATACTATAACTGAATTGCAGGGTACATTCATAATATGCGATCTGATGCGGGCAAACACACCGTTTTCAACCTGCGTTTGGGTGTCATTATGGAGCACCGACACCCTCTGCAGATTGCAAGGACAGTGCGATTTCAGTGTGGTGCGAGAAACTGGCATGGAAAGCAGGTTTCTCACATTGCATTCTAGTGTGAACAGGACCTAAAGGAAGCCGGCCATAGCAGATCACCTTCTGAAAGGGTCAGCTACCTGCCTGTCATATTAAACCCCTGTCTTCTGTGTTTTTGGCATCAGTGACTCAAAACAAGTCTGCATTCAAGTTAGTATGCCTGATCCAAGTCAGTAAGGCTACTTTCACACTGAAGCACTGGCGGTATGGCGGCGCTATTTTTAGCGCCGCTATACCATCATTTTTGCCGCGATTTGCGGGCGATAGCGGGGTGATTTTAACCCCCGTTATCGGCCGAAAAAGGGTTAAAAACGCCCCCAAAAACGACTCTTTGCAGTGTTTTGGAGGCACTACCCCATTGACTTCAATGGGCAGGGGCACTATAGGAGCGGTATTTTTACCGCTCCTATCGCGCCTCAAAGACGCAGCTTGCAGGAGTTTTTTTAGCCTCCTTCCAGCGCACTGCTGCTTTCACACTGGATACAAAGGAGCGGATTTTTCAGGGCGCATTGCAGGCGCTATTTTTAGCGCAATAGCGCCTGCAAAGCATCTCAGTGTGAAAGGGGCCCAATGCAAAAAACAGTGGCGGCCCATCCAAATGGGGCGCCACCCCCCAATCTACATGCGGTGTGCTGGACGCATTGACTCCAATGTTTTTAGAAGCACATGATTAGAGCCTAATGCCGCGTACACATGATCGGATTTTCCATCCAAGGTTTTTCCGACGGAATTCTGCTCAAGTTTGGCTTGCATACACACGGTCACACAAAAGTTCTCTGAACTTTCGACCGTCAAGAACGCTGTGACATACAACACTACGACGAGCCGAGAAAATGAAGTTCAATGCTTCCGAGCATGCATCGGAATTTTGCACGTCGGAATTGCTACAGACGATCGGATTTTCCGTCTGAAAATTTGAGAACCAGCTCTCAATCTTTTTTTGGCAAAAAATAGGATTTTTATAACAGCTTACCTGTAAAATCCTTTTCTTGGAGTACACCACGGGACACAGAGCTAGTCATTACATAATGGGTTAAGGGTCACCAGCGGTGATTGGACACTGGCACAACCAATGGAAGACAGTTCCCCTCCATATAACCCCTCCCATCAGGGAAGTACCTCAGTTTTGTAGCAAAGCAGTAAGGTTCCCATAAGAAGGGTGGGACCTCTGTGTCCCGTGGTGTACTCCAAGAAAAGGATTTTACAGGTAAGCTGTTATAAAAATCCTATTTTCTTTATCGTACACCACGGGACACAGAGCTAGTCATTACATAATGGGACGTCCCAGAGCAATGCTCATATGAAGGGGGGGAGACACAGATCAAACCGACCGCTTGCGGACCAGAAGCCCTATACTGCTGCCTGCAGCACACTTCGCCCGAAGGTGGAATCCTCATGTCCTTTCACATCTATTTGATAGAATTTGGAAAATGTATGGACTGAGGACCAAGTTGCAGCCTTACAGATCTGAGCCATCGAAGCCTGGTGGTGCACTGCCCATGAAGCACTTATCGCCCTGGTAGAGTGCGCCTTAACAGGAAAAGGAGGAGTCCTGTTCTTTAAACCATAAGCTTGAACAATTACTTGTCTAATCCACCTGGAAATGGTGGATTTTGATACCGCTTGGCCCTTCTTGGGACCATCTGGTAAAATAAACAAAACATCTGTTTTACGTATCTGAGCGGTTGCTTGCAGATACACCCTTACCGCTCTTACTAGATCTAGAGAGTGTAATAATTTTTCCCCCGCCGTCCGCGGGTTTGGAAAAAAGGAAGGCAGAACAATGTCTTGATTCAAGTGAAAAGCCGACACCACCTTAGGCAGAAAAGCCGGATGGGGTCGTAGTACGATCTTGTCCTTGTGACAAATTAGATAAGGCTCTTTACAAGAAAGAGCTGCTAGCTCTGATACTCTCCTAGCAGAAGCTATAGCAATCAGAAAGGCCAATTTCCTACTTAATATAATTAAAGGAATATGGCGAATAGGTTCAAAAGGTTGCTTTTGCAACACTGACAATACCAAATTCAAATCCCATGGACACAAGGGAGACCTGACTGGAGGATTTATCCTCAGTACCCCCTGAATGAATGTCCGAACTAGGGAGTGAGATGCCAATGGTCTCTGAAAGAAGACTGATAGAGCCGATATTTGCCCTTTGATGGTGCTAAGGGCTAATTTCATATCCACTCCTAACTGGCAAAAAGCAAGAATCCTACTTATTTCATATTTCAGAGGATTCCAACTTCTGGATTCACACCAGGAAACGTATGCTTTCCAGACTCTATGATAGATGAGTCTGGAGGCTGGCTTTCTAGCATTAATGAGCGTAGAAAGAACCAGGCCAGAGACCCCTCTCTTTTTCAAAATGTGGGTCTCAGCAGCCAGGCCGTCAAATTTAGCCTTTGTAAGGAAGGGTGGAATACTGGACCCTGTGACAACAGGTCGTGTCGAAGTGGAAGCTTCCAGGGCCTTCCTATCGCCATTTTTACGATCTCGGCATACCAAGGCCTCCTGGGCCAGTTTGGGGCCACTAGGATTACTGGTATTCCCTCCTCCTTGATCCTGCGAAGCAGTCTTTGTAGAAGAGGGATCGGAGGGAATGCATAGATCAGTGAGAACTGATTCCATGGAGTTATTAGAGCGTCTGTCCCGTAGGCTAGAGGATCTCTCGTTCTGGACACAAAGTTGTCCAATTTCTTGTTGAACCTGGAAGCTAGCAGGTCTACATCTGGGTTTCCCCATCTCAGACATATGGCCTGAAAGATCTCTGGGTGAAGAGACCACTCTCCTGGTAGCAGCTGCTGACGACTCAGGTAGTCTGCTTGCCAGTTTTCTATCCCTGGAATGAAGATTGCAGAGATGCAAGGTACATGCTCTTCTGCCCATGCCAAGATCCGGTTCACCTCTCTTTGGGCTGCCCGACTGTGGGTGCCTCCTTGGTGATTGATGTAAGCTACTGCCGTAGCATTGTCGGATTGAACCCGAACTGGGTAGCCCTGTAACCTGTATGTCCAGGTTTTGAGGGCTAGATATACCGCCCGGATCTCTAGCACATTGATGGGCAGGATCCCCTGAGTCTTGGCCCAGGTTCCCTGGGTAGAAGCCTCCTCGAATACTGCACCCCAGCCCGATAGGCTGGCATCCGTAGATACCACCTTCCAGGCCACTGGGAGGAAGGACTTTCCCTTCCGTAAATTCCTGGCTTCTAGCCACCAATTGAAGCTGTGGCGTACTTGTGAGGACAGGCGCATGGGTATATCCAGAGTTTGGCTCTTCCTGTTCCAGGAGGCTAAAATATTGCCTTGAAGTAGTCTCGAATGAAACTGGGCGTAAGGGACCGCCTCGAAGGAGGCTGCCATCTTTCCCAATAGTCTCATGCAAAGGCGAATAGACGGCCTCTTGTTTGCTTTGACCTTGTGGATCAGGTCTTTCAGAGACTGTATCTTTGGCTCTGGCAGGTATACCCTGTTTTGGGCTGTATCTATGATCATGCCCAGGTACACTATCCTTCTTTGGGCCTGGAGAGAGGATTTTTGTAAGTTTATAATCCATCCTAAATGCTCCAGGTATCCTACTGTAGTGTCTACAGCGTGATCCAATCCCTCCTTTGACTGATCTATTAATAGTAGATCGTCTAGATAGGCTGTTACCGCAATGCCCCGTGTTCTTAGGTTTGCTAACAGAGGAGCTAGCACCTTTGTGAATACTCTGGGCGCGGTGGCTACACCAAATGGCAGGGCCACAAATTGAAAGTGGCGATCTTCTACCGCAAACCTTAGGAATCTTTGGTGAGCGGGGAGGATTGGTATGTGTAGATATGCGTCTTTGATATCTATGGACGCAATGAATTCTCCGCCTTTTAAAGTAGCGACCACGGATCGAATCGTTTCCATTCGAAAATGGCGAACGTTCAGAAACTGGTTTAGATTTTTTAGATCCAGGATGGGTCTGACTTCTCCGTTCGGTTTTGGAATCACAAAGAGGTTTGAGTAAAAACCTGAACCTTGCTCCTTTTGGGGACCTAGTTATGGACCTTCTAATCTCACCTTATCCACGCCGCAGGTTTTTCTGCTGAAAGTTTTCAGACAGATACCAAACTTCACCCTTCACGGTGGGCTATGTGTGCCAACCTTCAGGGATATGGGTTCCTATTTAAAGGATACCTCTCCCCTGGGCCTTGTACAAGACTCTTACCAGGACTTTATAGCGAAATAGCGAAAGTGCTGGATCTTAGAGCCCAGTCCTCCGAAGAGAGACATTACAGGCGACGCCTCATGGATGAGGCCCGGATCCCATCCAGATTCAGCTCATTTGTAGGCGTCTTGGATGGATCCGAAAGCATAGCTCTTTTACCCCCAGAGGGTCTCTTTGGTAGAGCTTTCCTTTAGCACCTCCTAACGCGTCCAACACCTTTCGACACTGGCGAAAAAACTGAGGTACTTCCCTGATGGGAGGGGTTATATGGAGGGGAACTGTCTTCCATTGGTTGTGCCAGTGTCCAATCACCGCTGGTGACCCTTAACCCATTATGTAATGACTAGCTCTGTGTCCTGTGGTGTACGATAAAGAAATTCCGACAGCATAAGTCCGATGGAGCATACACACGGTCAGAATTTTCGACCAAAAGCTCACATCTGACTTTTCTTGTCGGAATTTCCGACCGTGTGTCTCTAGGCTCTAATTGGCTTTAAAAAAAAAAAAAGGCTGTGAGTGTAGGGGGCTTGTTTGCCGCCCCCCCAAAAAATGGAGCACCAGCTGCCACGGGTAAAAACAGATCGTTGGATATAACCCCTATACTGACAGTTCGGGCCACAAAACCCTGTTCATCATATACAAGTTGATCTATGAGAAACATGATGTGAGACGCTATGGGACTTATTTTCTAACAGAAGAGAGACTGTTCACTGGGCAAATTGAACATTCAGAAAAAAAAAATATATATATATATATATATATATATATATATATATATATATATATATATATATATTTTTATGTATTCAAATCAATTGCTTGCACACAATTAGATGATTGAAGTGAACACATCTTCACCATATTTGCTAAGTGAATATTCTCTACTCCTTTAGTAAATCAACCTCTATGTGTATATGAAAATGAGCAAGTGGGACATAAAAGAAATAAAAGAAAGAATGTGGGATTAATAAACAGCATAGATCCCAACAATGGGGCTACAGAAAGCAGAACAATTATCAGCACGTTGTCATGTAAACAGACTATTTATACATCTGAGGCTCAGAATGCAAATTGCTGCACTGCCAGATTAATGTGCCGCTTTCATATGCTCCCATCAACTTGGTTTGACAAAAGGCGAACACATTGTAAATGGAGCATTATAATGGAATATTCATTATTGTACAGTCAAATTCTTTCAAAGAAAAAACAGATTGTTTCCTTGTTTGCAGGGCCTGAAATTATCCTTGTTTTGGGACTTTGTTGAAGTGTTATGATTTTACCTGGATAAAAAGACAATTTGAGAGCTTCTTACAGTATTCTTTGGGAGGCATTTAAAAATCACAGATTATGAACTACAGTGCACAAGCTCAAACCTCTTCCATAGCAGTCCCACTTTTAGGTACATGCTTATATTATATAAAAAAGAAAAATGTGAATATTAAAAGAGATATATATATATATTTTTATTTATACACACACTATATTGTCAAAAGTATTGGGACACCTGCCTTTACATGAACTTTAATGGCATCCCAGTTTTAGTCCGTACGGTTCAACAATAAGTTGGCCTACCCTTTGCAGCTTTAACTCTTCTGGGAAGGCTGTCCACAAGGTATAGGAGTGTGTTTATAGGAATGTTTGACCATTCTTCCAGAAGTGCATTTGTGAGGCCAGGCACTGATGTTGGATGAGAAGGCCTGGCTCGCAGTCTCTGCTCTAATTCATCCCAAAGGTGTTCTATCGGGTTGAGGTCAGGACTCTGAAGACCAGTCAAGTTCCTCCACCCCAAACTCGCTCATCCATGTTTTTATGGACCTTGTTTTGCGCAATCTGTTGGAAGAGGAAGGGGTTATCCCCAAACTGTTCCCACAAAGTTGGGAGCATGAAATTGTCAAAAATGTCTTGGTATGCCGACACCTCCAGAGTTCCCTTCACTAGAATTGAGGGGCCAAGCCCAACCCCTGAAAAACAACCCCACACCATAATCTCCCCTCCATAAAATGATTTGAACCAGTGCACAAAGCAAGGTCCATAAAGACATGGATGAGCGAGTTTGGGGTGGAGGCACTTGATTGGCTTGCACAGAGTCCTGACCTCAACCCGATAGAACACCTTTGGGATGAATTAGAGCAGAGACCGCGAGCCAGGTCTTCTCATCCAACATTAAATACCTGACATCACAAATGCACTTCTGGAAAAATGGTCAAACATTCCCATAGACACACTCCTAAACCTTGTGGACAGCCTTCCCAGAACAGTTGAATTTGTTATAGCTGCAACATATGTACAGATACAAACAGAAAAATTGTAGCCAGGGACTTTTTAGTAAGCTCTTTGATAGCAAAATTCTAATTTACAAGTGTGTGTAACAGAGCTATGTTGAAATGACTGTGCTAAAGTGAAGCAATACTTTGAAGGCCATCTCGTGCGTTCTCCTAGTGAAGTAGAACATCTCTACCAAGGTTTTAGCAATGTGTTCAAGGCTCTGTACCAGTTTGATAAGATTATGCTCCACAGTTAAAAAAACATTCTGGTAAAAATTACATTGAACAAGGATTCACGATATAAAAGAAACGTGCTAAGGGAAATACGAAGCATTACAGACCTTATACTGAAAACGCTTTTTGCCAGTCTGTCATGCTGATCTGGTGTCTTCAATAAAGAGACAGTCATTTACCCTGAACAAGTATGCAGCAATTTAAAGGAGAAGTATGGCCAAAGCTTTTTTGGATTTACTTCTTCTATGGGTCTCAGGAGGAGTGCACTTCGTTCTGCTAAAGCCTACTGTCTGTCGGCTGATGTCACTCAGCTGGTCCAGGCGCTGGATCGATCCCGACTTTACAAATTGGGATCCACCCAGCAGCCTGGATTGGCGGCTGGCTCAGCCTCTCATCGAACTGCTGGGAGACTGAGCCAGCCGCTTCCACAGCCCAGCGTTCCAGTGAGCTCTGAAGGGGCAAAGCAGAAAGCCCTGACTGACAATCACGGCTCTCTGCTCAGAGCGGAGGGATCAGTGGTGTTTGATCGCTCAGTTCTCAGTATAGAGGCCGCAGGGGACAGATGCATGCATCGGATCAATGCTGCATCCACTTAGTTAAAGTGGATGTAAACCCCAAATTTTTTTATTTATTTTTTTGCTGTCACAATGTAGTGTATAAGATTTCCTATCATCTGTGCCAGGTCTTGCCACAAAGAGTTATTCCAGCTCTGAGCAATCCTCTTTTATTGTTCAGTGAGATAAAACGGACATAGTTACCTTTGTTCGTTCCGCCCCCTTGCTTTGAGTGACAGGTTATTTACATATCTCGCGCACTAGCTTTAGACAGACATTTATTTTTTAATTCCCACCCCTTTTCTGAAGTCATGTGGTTACTTTTCTGGATTTTGACTGGATGCCAGTGATCATAGCAGAAGGAATACACAGGAGGAAATGCATGTTGACAAAGGGAGTGTAGAGGTGGGTGGTGAGTCTACTGACATCACGACTCCACCCACCGAGCTCCAGACAACAGATCCACCCACAGAATCTGCAGTTTTTCAGTTCTTATAACAGACAGAGGGGAGACATTTGACAGGTAAGGATACATGCAGGAGGCATCTATATCCTTATAGATCAGCACTATGGCAGTAGTTTAGCAAGGATGAGAGTGGGTTTACATCCACTTTAAGCTTTTTTTTGTGGGAAACCCACACATCTCATTTTAAGTGATCTTGCAAGGTCCACATGTACTGCCTGTAACAGTGGGTCTAAAAGCCATCTGTAAAGAGTAGATTTGGACTTTATTCTTACCTAATCACTATCCCCCCGGCAGCCATGTCAACCTTTCCCCCTCCAAAACAAAACTTTTCTTTTTTTTCCCAGGGCTTCTCCATACCTAGCTCAGTTCTCGCTGCTCCAAAACCATCATAAATCCGCAGGTAACTGGAATGACATGAATCAACATCCTCAATATCAAAGTCTCCAAACTTTAGTAGAATCCGTTCACCAGGCTTGACCTGGATTTTCCATTCACACACAGTGCCGTTTGGGTAGGTGTTCGGATAGTTTTTTGATGTTAAAGTTCCACTTTCTGGGCCAAAAAAGGTGTAGCCACAACCATCTCCTGGAACAAAAAAAACACAAAGTAATATAAACAAGGGTTGTAACAGACCACACAATGACTAGAGCAACATTGTCTGCCCTTGTAAAAGCCACACATAAAATGTCGAGACAGATTTACTTGAAGTAAAACTTGGGCAAAACTTTTTTTTCAATTTGGATAGAGAGGAGAGGGATTAGTACACCTGTCAGTTTATATTGCTGTCTGTGTCCCCTCTCTATTTGTCCTGTTTATCATTAGCATTGAAAATAAAAGAAAATCCCACAATTTGGGTTGTCCCCAGAAAGGTAATACAGGGGAAATCTTACACTGGAGACACTAGTTCTTACACTAGGGATTTCCTTAATTTGTAGGCATTTCCTATTACTTCCCATTTTGGCTATGGGACAGGAAGTGAACGGTAAATCTCCCCAATGGGACACCAATGGCAAAATAAATGAACCAACAGGGGTTAGAACCCTCCCTTGCCCTATAGTACTACTATAATAATAATTGTAAGACCCTGGCCTCCTCAGATGCTTTGGTACTAAAGGTCTCAGAATATATCAGTACGATATATCAGATCACCCGTGAACCTCAGTGATACATTTTAGCTTCTATTCGATTTCTGTAGATTTGTAGGAGAAATTTACTTTTTTAAATTCCCCAGTTTGGGGAGACTGGCTAGACGATCTAAACGACAGACAAGAACGTTCTTGCATAATGCTTTTGCTTATCAATTTTTCCCCCTCCACCTGACAATGGTCCCATTTATCTTTTGCTTCGGCTCTCATAAATCAGTGCCAAAATATTCACTCCACTGGGCAAACATTGCCTAGCCCCCCGATTGTTTTATCTTTGAATTTAGTTTTTCAGGCTGCGGCAATCACTCAAACCCAAAAGAGCGTCCCGATCTGCTGCAAGAAGCCCTGAAGTCTAGGGGCGTGTCCGGATGTGAGAGCCGGCGGACGTGTTTTTGAAGAGCTCCGGCTATCCTGTTTGAATCCTTTGCCATCCGTGCATTTCCATCGACTTAAAAGAGAAACTACTCACTCCAGCCTGTTCCCCTGTGTCCCCTGTCTCATCCTGGGACAAAATTGTGGAGACTCTCTGTCCGGATCGCCTGCACGCCTGAATCCTCCACTCACCTGCGGCTGCCGCCATTTTCCCGGCCTGCAACTGTGTTGTACTGCAAGGACCCGATCCCAGCTTGCCTGCAGGTAAGGGACTGTCATCCGGCCACATCTGCCTGCCCATCCACCTTCCTGGCCCGATCCGGAGGTCCGCCGGGCCGAAAAAGGGATCCGTGGAGGCCGCGACCCAGTGCGGCCTATGAAGCACCGGTCTTTCCTAAACCGCCGCCCCGCCGGAAGTGCACCGCGGCCGACATCGACGAGCGCAACAGCGCGGATCGCCTGCCTTCTCACGCCCTGTCATCCCTGCCAAGGCCTGAGGTACTGTAGCACGGAACTTGCCTAAATTGGAGCAGCTGCGTTACCCCTGGAGCCCAGCTTCTCCGGTCCTCCGCCACCCCTCTGCCTCAGCCTTGCTGCCCTGGTCCCAGCTTCTCATCCTTATCACCCTGTCCCTACTTCTTTGTCTACTGTGGGGTGGGGGGGCTGCCGGTAACCACTGACGGCCTGCCCTGCTGGAGGGCTATCTTTACCTGGTGCCTGCAGTGGAGCCTGACTGGTGGCGGCACCTGACATAATCTCTCCCGAGACACCTGCTGTGGCCTGGGTCGCCCCTTACCTACCTCCTGGGTGCTCGTCGGAACACCGACAAATCTCCTGAGAGTGGGCCCCCCCTGGCGAACTGTCAGATGTCCTCCTCCTCCAAAAAAGGGAACAGGTCCTCTAAAGCCGCAAAGACCAACGTACCACTCCTGCTGCCACCGCCATCTTCCCCACAATCTGATCCCATACTTCTGGGTCGGCTTCGGGCCTTGCTGGCTGGCTTAGAAATGGATCCCATTGAAGCTCCGCCGACAGAGGGGCCAGCCCCACTGGCTAAGGATGGTACAGCAGTGATCCTCGCTGCGATCGAGCAGAGTAGGACCTCGCTTTTGGTGCATATTGACCACCTCGCTGCAGAATGTAACCTCATACGAAACGACCTTGACAAAATGAGGGGTAGAATGGCGGAAACTGAGTCCAGAGTGTTGACCACTGAAGATCTTACGGCCTCCCATACCGCCTCCATTGCCGAGCTGCAGCGCACAGTGCAGTCCCTCGTCGCAAAGTCAGATGATGCCGAGAACAGGCTGAGGCGCAATAATGTCAGAGTCCTAGGTTTGCCTGAGGGGGAAGAGGGAGACCACCCTGCTATATTTGCGGAGGAGTTCTTTAAAAATCTCCTGGGCCTTACAGATGTTCCCCCTACCTACGTGGTGGAGAGGGCCCACCGGGTGCCCGCGGGCCGAGCCACCCCGGGGAAACCCCCCAGGCCCTTCTTAGTCCGTTTTCTTAACTATCGGGACAGGGACAAGATTCTGTCGGAAGCCCGCCAACATCCCACGCTCAAATATTGTAACTCCTCTGTCCTCCTCTTCCCTGACTTTTCGGCGGACTTGCAGAGAAAGAGGAAAACCTTTAACGATGTCCGCAAACGACTTAGAGATAAGGACATTAAATATGGCATGCTTTACCCAAGCCGCCTACGAGTCCAACATGAGGGGACGGTCCGCTTCTTTGATAACCCAGCGGATGCTGACGACTGGCTGACCAACTTGCGTTGAAGGGATCTTCTCACGGACTCCTTTGATGCACGGATCTTCCACATCCTTGTTCGCTCTATCCTATTACACCTTCTTCAACCACCGGAGTTACTTCAAATGTACTTTTACACAAGACCCCCACGAGGCTCTAGATTGCCCTTGTTTTCGCTTTTGTTTTTCCTCTTAGAACACGGACTTTATTTTCCGCTGACTTTGAGGATACAGGTTTATGGGATAGATATCCCACGTCCCTCTGCTCCTTGTTCTTACGAGACGGATGAGACACTGCCCGTCGACAGAGTGGATGACCTGCTACCAGAAGTGTAGGGCCCCCAGTGTAAGGGTTCACTAGCACTCTTTATAAAAGTTTTTCTTTTGGGTAAAAACTGTTCCCAGACCTTCCCCCCCTGTTAGGAGGTAGGCTGGGTATAGTAGGATAGGCACGTGCCTGGGAAGTTGATTAGGGATTTAGTCATCCCTTGTTCTTATGGTTTTTTATTTCTTATTTGTATACTTTTGTTTTGTGTTACGCTTAGGTACTGTCAGTATTTTCTGCAGTGTGACCGGGATCTTGCTGCCTGTGGGGTGCACCGGTACATGCCCTCTAGAGTATCTCCTTAATTGTTTTTCCCCTTCATCCAATGGCTAGTCAAGTAGCAGACTCCTTCACCGTTCTCTCCTGGAATGTCAGGGGTCTTAACTCCAAATTTAAGCGAGCCCTTTTATTCAAATACTTAAAATCTCACTCCCCCCAGCTTATTCTCCTTCAGGAGACTCACCTCACGGGCAGCAAGATTTTGACTCTCAAGAAACCGTGGATACAGCGAGCGATACATGCCACACATTCTACATACGCCAGAGGTGTATCGGTCCTTGTCCATAAGAATTTCCCCTGTGTAATTGAGGAGATCCGTACTGATCCCCAGGGGAAATTTGTGATAGTGGTGTTCACGCTATGGTCTGTCAGGTATATTGTTCTTAATGTATACATCCCTCCCCCGTTTTCATCCGCATTATTGTATGAGGTTCTAGAAAAAATTTCACCTTTCTGCCCAGGGAAGGTTCTGGTAATGGGCGACTTTAATGCCATTTTATCGCCTGAGCTAGATAGACCTGCCCCGACTAAGAAACAGTGTATGGACCTCTCTGCCTGGGCTCAGGCGGTGGGGCTGGTGGAGATCTGGAGGTGGAAGCACCCTACCACAAGGGCCTATTCATGTTTTTCGGCATCCTATAAGACTGCGTCGCGGATAGACCTAGCCTTCTCCAACCCTGCACTGTTAGCGGATGTTCTGGAGACGTCCTATCTGCCTAGCGGTCTGTCCGATCATAGTCCCTTAGTGGTGGTGCTTCGCTCCCCGGCTTCCCGGAGCGCTGCGCTCTGGAGGTTGGGCACACAATGGGTCTCTCATCCTGACCTCGCTGGCCAGCTGCCGCCCCTGCTGTCTGAGTTCTGGGAAAATAATAAAGACTCCTCTTCTCCCGATATTGTATGGGATGCCTTTAAAGCTTTCACGAGGGGACAGTATATTTCTTCTATTGCTAGCATCAAAAAACAACAATCGGCTGCAGCGCTGGCGCTGCAGAAGGCTGTTGACGATCACACTGCTACGTATAGCAATGACCCCACCCCAGTTCACTTTGACCTGCTAATGGCGGCTCAGAGGGAACTGCAGTTGCACCTGGCTGAGGTCACGCGACTCGAGTCGTATAGAGGTAAACAGAGGGCCTTTGAACAGGGTGACCGGAATGGCCGCCTGCTAGCCATGATGGCACAACACGACCAACCCCTTACCCTTGTATCCACCCTGCAGACCCCGGGGGGCGGGACGGTGTCCTCCCCCTCTGATATTCTACAGACGTTTAACTCCTTTTATGGCAAGTTATACTCATCCGGTCTGTCCTCAGAGTTTCAGCCGGAGTCGCTGAACGGTCTGTTAGACCCGTTGGCGCTTGGCTGGCTCTCGGACCACGAAAGAGAGATTTTGGTCCAACCTTTTGCGGTCTCGGAGGTCGTAAAGGCTATCCGATCCTTCCCCCCCTGGCAAGACGCCGGGGCCGGATGGGCTTCCAATAGACTTTTATAGGGCTCATGTGGAACTTCTAGCACCCCTGCTGGCACAACTGTATACTGTATGCCTGGCAGACGGTAGTCTGCCTGTTTCAATGTACCACGCATACTTGACACTGATATATAAGGCTCCCAAAGACCCCACTTCCTGTGCTTCATATCGTCCTATTGCATTGCTTAATTCTGACTTTAAAATTCTGACTAAGCTTCTGGCCCTTCGGTTATACCCCATGCTACCCTCAGTGATAGACCCAGACCAGACGGGTTTCATGCCCCGTAGGTCCACGGATGTGAATCTCAGACGACTATTCACCAACATACACGCTCACCACCTCAATAAGGGATCTCGAACTGTGGCCTCTCTGGACGTGGAAAAGGCCTTTGATACGGTCGAGTGGCCCTTCTTGTGGGAAACTTTACGCAGGATGGGGTTTCCTCTGCTGTTTATCAGGTGGCTCCAGGTGATCTACAAATGCCCCACTTCCTCGGTGCGCTTGGGAGGTGGACTATCAGCCCCCTTCGGCCTTACCAGGGGAACGAGGCAGGGCTGCCCTCTCTCACCGGCTTTGTTTGCCCTCGCTATCGAACCAGTGGCGGAGGCACTTCGCACCTCACGGCACATTAGGGGTCTCCGACTCGGGTTGCTGGAGGAGAGGGTGGCCCTGTACGCGGATGACATGCTACTCTTCCTAAACGATGCCGGCCCGTCCTTGCAGGGAGCGCTAAATATTCTGGACACCATTGCAGAGGTCACCGGTCTTAGGGTAAATTGGTCTAAATCCCTCCTGTTCCCAATTGATCCAGCGGTTAGGTCCACATCCCCTCCTGATAGCCCCCTCCTGTGGGTAGACTCCTTTACATACTTGGGGGTACATGTCTCTGGTTCAGCCTCAGACTATATATCCTTAAATCTAGCCCCGGTACTATTGGAGTCCCGGACGAAGCTCAAATCCTGGAGTAACTTGCCCCTGTCTTTATGGGGGCGAGTTAATCTCATAAAAATGAAGATTATTCCCAAACTGACATATCTTTTCAGCCACTCCCCACAATGGGTGCCCAAGTCCTTTTTTTAAAAATTGAACTGCATCTTTTCTTCCTTCTTATGGGGCCCCTCTCCTCCCAGATATAGATTGACTACTCTAATGAGGCCGCGAACGCAGGGTGGCATGGCATTCCCGGACTGTCATAAGTATTACCTCTCCGCGCAGTTGGTGACTGCGGCGTGGTGGCTGCAGCCGGACAGAACGAACTCGTCGACTGTGCTGGAAGCAACAGTGGTCGGTTCGTGGGAAGCTCTTCAATTACTACTTTTTAGGGGCCCTCGTGCCCCGTATCCTCTGACCCCTTCTATGCTTACCACCCTGCGGGCGTGGCAGACAGGATTAGCTATTGAGAAATGTAAACAGTCTGAAATCTCCCCCAATGCCCCTATCTGGCTGAACCCTAGTCTATCTCACATTTACAAGATCCCTGACCCTTACGCGTGGACAAAATACGGTATCAAACTTGTGTCTCACATAATATCTCAAAACTCCCTACTCCCCTTCTCGCACCTTTCCTCCCAATACAACTTACCCGACCATTTCCTATTTAGATATCTGCAACTGTCCCACGCATTTGCGGCGCAATTTCCGCAATCTTCGTGCATCGTGGCCCAGTCGGAACTGGAGAGGACACTTAGATTTAGCTGTGAAGACAAACCCACCTCACATCTTTATTCGTACTTGATCTTTGTGTCTCTTCCACCTCTGGATAAACTCTGGAATAAATGGCAGACTGATATCCCCACATTAGATAGGGATGACTGGGACGACGTGTGGGACCTCCCCTTCAACTCCTTAGTCTCCATGCGTGACAGGTTAGTGCAGTACAAAATAGTTCATAGAGCTTATTTCACCCCACACAGACTGCATAGGATGGACCCTGCCCACTCCTCGGGGTGTTGGAGATGCGGCGCCTCACCGGGCGACTTCTCCCATATCTTCTGGAGGTGTTCAGGGGTCCAGCAGTATTGGGAAATGGTGCTGGGCTGGATCTAATTAACAGAGTTGTCTCAGTCGCTGTGCCTTTGGCAATGGAGGTGTGCCTTTTGGGGCTCATTGAGACCATTGTACCATCCTCTGCCAAAACGCACGCTAATTTCCTTGCTGCTCTTCTATGCCCGAAAGAATATTGCTATGCAGTGGAAGAGGCCTGCCCCCCCCCTCTTTGGCGCAATGGAAACACTTGGTAAACGGCAGCCTTCCTTTATACAAAGATACCTATGCCAATCGGGGCTGCCCACTGAAATATGACAAGGTCTGGCGCAATTGGTTAGATGAGCCCGAAACAGCCTAGTGAGTTGGGGGTGAACCAGATCATCGTGTCAAGGTCTTGCCTTGCTCTTCTACCTCCCTCTTCCTCCGATGACCTCTGATATGTTTTCATTGACTAGTGGGTCTTACCATACTGGGTGCCCTCCTTGATTTATTTGGGCGGTGCTGCTGTACCCTTCCATGGCTGTGCATTGTATCGTTGGGTTCACATTGCAATTGTATTCTCATCTGTACATGTTCTTTTTCTATGACTGTAGGTGCTTAAGCTGTATGTTTTGTACGTGTTAGAAAATTCAATAAAAAACAATAAAAAAAAAAGAAGCCCTGAAGTCTCAATCCAATTGGTCAAAAAATAATTAAAATGTAGCAAAGTCATAAGTGTCCTATTGTATGTCTCACCCTTCATTTTTTTGGGGGGGGCTATTTACCCCTTGCTTTACAGTATTGCTGCTTCATGTCACACCTACAGTTATGCAAGCAGTTACTCTTCCATTCATGCAAGTTTTCAAATATATGCGTGAACCAGCTTCCCCATTTATCCCTTTATAAACTGTGCTGCAAATTAGCCTAAAGCCCCGTACACACGGGTAAAATGTTGGGACACATTTGTCGGTTCAAAAAAAAAAAAAGCCAGACATTCTGCCCGTGTGTATGTCAGTTTGTACGAAAGAAGCCGGCCATTTGGCTGGCATCTGCCGGATGTGCATCCTGGAAAAGACTGACTCCCGATCAGCGCTCTCAGCCAATGGAGTGTACCCTGTCAGAACACAACAGCTCAGTGGGGGAGATCGCTGAACTAACCTCGCAGTGTCTCCGAACAGAGCTGTCAGTTTTTTTTCTTCATGTAACCCCACATGGTTATGCCGCGTACACACGATCGGAAATTCCAACAAATGTTCGATGTGAGCTTTTGGTCGGAAATTCCGACCGTGTGTAGGCTCCATCGGACATTTGCTGTCGGAATTTCCGACAACAAAAATTTGAGAGCTGGTTCTCAAATTTTCCGCCAAGAAAAGTTCTTGTCGAAAATTCACAAAAAAAACACACATGCTCAGAATCAAGCAGAAGAGCCGAACTGCCTATTGAACTTCATTGATCTCAGCTCATCGTACGTCACCGCGTTCTTGACGGTCGGAATTTCCGACAAGATTTGTGTGACCGTGTGTATGCAACACAAGTTACATGGTTTTGTTCTCGGAATTTCCGATCGTGTGTGAGCGGCATTAGTGTGTACCCAGCTGGGCCAGTTCACACCACATGCAGTCCAGTGCGTGTTTTTTCTGCATCAAAAATGAATGAAAAGTTGGTTATATAGTTTTCAATGGCATAGTTCACACCTGTGCTTGCAGTTCCAGAAAAAAAAAAGCTGAATATGCTGCATTTTTCCTGCACTGGAACACTGTAAAATCCACTAAAAACATACTGGAAGGAATCATAACACATGTCCTTATTTAAAGGTTAAAAAAAATAAATAAAATGCACTGGAACGCATCAAAAACGCACATGCAGAAAAGCATCTGAAATGCATCCGGACAGCGTTTTTATGGTGTGAACTGGCCCTATAATTGCTTTGGGGAAGAAGATACAAGTGTTTTTATTGATTTATTTCTGGTACTTCTATAGCGCTGGCAATTTAGGCAGCACTTTACATATATTGCACATTCATATCAGTCCCTGCCTTCAAGGAGCTTTTAATCTAGAGGCCCCTAACTCACATTTCCACATTTAACCGACCAGTATGTCTTTGAAGTGTGGGCGGAAACCGGAGTGCCAGCAGGCAGAACATGTGAACTTTGTGCAGTTAGTACCAGCTTTGGGATTTGAACCAACGAACCTAGTGCTGCAACTATGCTGCCCATTTGTTAAATACAAAGTGAATTCAACATCTTATTTTGGGGGGGGGGGGGGACCCACAATATTTGGTCTTTGAAAAAGGGTCTATCTCATGCTGGCCATACTAATGGCAATATCCAGGCCATTTCACCCACATCAAATCAGCTTTCACTTAAATTTATTAGCGCAGTTAGGTTTCTAAAATAAAACACTTGAAATCTTCTAAAGAATCCTTGATGTTTTTAAAAATAACGTTCTTGAAAACGTTCCTATGTTCAAAAGAATCTGAATCTAAGCTGACCATACACGTTGTTCATTGAAGAAAAACTTTCCATCCTACTTTTCTCGCCACTGTGGTCAAAAAACGAATGTAGATTTGACCCCAGTATGATCTTGTCTGGCCAGTAGAAGAATGTGTGATGTAGCACTTTAATAGACTCCTCTCCTCCTCACAGGGGGTCTTCCTGTGCAGTGTAAATGACTCACAGGAGGGGGGGTTAATTTGTTCTCGGAAAGCGCACAGAGGAAGAGCTATGAGAATATTCTTCAAAAGACTGTAGACTATAATTTGGGTAGTACACAGGTTAAGTCATTTAATGCACTGCTTGACAAGCATGGTCCATTAGAGCCGGTTCACACGACTTTGTGCGTGACTTTGCAAGGCGACTTGGACACGACTTGAGCGTGAACCACAGTGCGACTTGAAGTCGCCTCCAGGACAGGGGACTTTTCCAGTGGCCAAAGAGTAATCAGCTATGTGGGAGGGAGGGGGGAGCGAGGGGTTTGCCTGAGAAAAACATTTTCTCTTCCTGGAAAGTTGCTTCAGACAGTGATCCGACTTTGGAGACAACTTCCATTGAAATCAATGGGTAAAAGTTGCCTACAAGTTGCCTTGAAGTAGTACAGGAACCTTTTCTGAAGTCGGAGCGACTTCAGTTGTGTACATTAAGACGGCTCCATTCACTTCCATTGATTTACTCATGTCGCACGATTTGAAGTCGGATCCCAAGTCGCCCCTGTGTGAACCGGCTCTTAATAGTGGTGCACCAAAATTAACCACTTGACCACTGGGCACTTAAACCCCCTTAATAACCAGACCAATTTTCAGCTTTCGGTGCTCTCACATTTTGAATGACAATTACTCAGTCATACAACACTGTACCCATATGAAATTTTTGTCCTTTTTTTCACACAAATAGAGCTTTCTTTTGGTGGTATTTAATCACTGTTGGGTTTTTTATTTTTTGCGCTATAAGAGAAAAAAGACTGAAAATTTTGTAAAAAAATGATTTTTTTTCCGTTTCTGTTATAAAATTTTGCAAATTACTATTTTTTCTTCATAAATTTTGGCCAAAATTTATACTGCTACATATCTTTGGTAAAAATAAGTACAAATTGGTGTATATTATTTGGTCTTTGTGAAAGTTATAGAGTCCACAAGCTATGGTGCCAATATCTGAAAATTGATCACACCTGAAGTACTGACGGCCTATCTCATTTCTTGAGACCCTAACATGCCAGAAAAGTACAAATATCCCCCAAATGACCCCTTTTTGGAAAGAAGACATTCCAAGGTATTCAGAAAGAGGCATTGTGAGTTTTTTGAAGTTGTCATTTTTTCCCACAATTCTTTGCAAAATCAAGATTTTTTTTTTCTCTTTTATTTTTTTCACAAAATTGTCATATTAGCAGGTTATTTCTCACACACAGCATATGCATTCCACAAATTACACCCCAAAACACATTCTGCTATTACTCCCGAGTATGGCGATACCACATGTGTGAGACTTTTACACAGCGTGGCCACATACAGAGGCCCGACATGCAGGGAGCACCTTCAGGCGTTCTGGAGCACCCAGGCCAATTCTGACATTTCTCTCCTACATGTAAAAATCATCATTTGTTTGCTAGAAAATTACATAGAACCCCAAAACATTATATATGTTTTTTTAGCAAAGACCTTAGAGAATATAATGGTGGTTGTTGCAACTTTTTATCTCGCACGATATTTGCGCAGCAATTTTTTTAACGCGTTTTTTACGGAAAAAACATGTTTTGTGCTTAAAAAAAAAAAAAAAAACAGTAAAGTTAGCCCAATGTTTTTGCATAATGTGAAAGATGAAGTTACGCCGAGTAAATAGATACCTAACATGTCGCCCTTAAAAATTGCACACACTCGTGGAATGGCGCCAAACTTCGCTACTTAAAAAATCCCCATAGGCGACGCTTTAAATATTTTTACTGGTTACATGTTTTGAGTTACAGAGGAGGTCTAGGGCCAAAATGATTGCTCTCGCTCTAACGTTCGCAGAGATACCTCACATGTGTGGTTTGAAAACCGTTTTCATATGTGGGCGGGACTTACGTATGCGTTCGCTTCTGTATGCGAGCTCACGGGGACAGGGGCGCTTTAAAAAAAAAAAAAAAAAATTATTCTTCATTTTACTTTATTTATTTTAGTTTGACATGTTTTTCCGCCCTAAACATTTTTTTGATCACTTTTATACCTATTACAAGGAACGTAAACATCCCTTGTAATAGGAATATGGCATGACAGGTCCTCTTTACAGTGAGATATGGGGGGGGGGGGGGTGTCAATAAGACCCCACATCTCACCTCTAGGCTGGGAAGCCTGAAAAAAATACAAAAAAAAAAAACAACAATCCTGGCTTTGATTGTAGCGGTGAGTCGGTAGAAGCACCGGAGGGCGGCGGGGGGGGGGGGACATCCCCTCTCGCCTCCCGTAAGAATGATCAAGCGGCGGAACAGCCGCTATGATTGTTCTTATGGTGTAGGGAATCGCCGGCTGAAAAAGCTGATATCTGAATGATGCCTGTAGCTGCTCCCATCATTCAGATATCCCCGCACAAAGTCAAGGACGTCATATGACGGCCGGAGGGCGGGAAGTGGTTATTGCGGAGTATTGCCGGGCATTGCGGAGTATTGCCGGGCATTGCGGAGTATTGCCGGGCATTGCGGAGTATTGCCGGGCATTGCGGAGTATTGCCGGGCATTGCGGAGTATTGCCGGGCATTGCGGAGTATTGCTGGGCATTGCGGAGTATTGCGGACTATGGCAGGGTATTGCACAGGGTATTGTGGAGGGTATTGCAGAGTATTGTGGAGGGTATTGCAGAGTATTGTGCAGGGTATTGCAGAGTATTGTGCAGGGTATTGCAGAGTATTGTGCAGGGTATTGCAGAGTATTGTGCAGGGTATTGCAGAGTATTGTGCAGGGTATTGCAGAGTATTGTGCAGGGTATTGCAGAGTATTGTGCAGGGTATTGCAGAGTATTGTGCAGGGTATTGCAGAGTATTGTGCAGAATATTGCGCAGGGTATTGCAGAGTATTGCGCAGGGTATTGCAGAGTATTGCGCAGGGTATTGCAGAGTATTGCACCAGAGTATTGCAGAGTATTGCACCAGAGTATTGCAGAGTATTTTGCAGGGTATTGCGCAGGGTATTGCAGAGTATTTTGCAGGGTATTGCAGAGTATTTTGCAGGGTATTGCAGAGTATTTTGCAGGGTATTGCAGAGTATTGCACCAGGGTATTGCAGAGTATTGCACCAGGGTATTGCAGAGTATTGCACCAGGGTATTGGCAGGGTATTTTGCAGAGTATTGGCAGGGTATTTTGCAGAGTATTGGCAGGGTATTTTGCAGAGTATTGGCAGGGTATTTTGCAGAGTATTGGCAGGGTGTATTGCAGAGTATTGGCAGGGTATTGCACCAGGGATGGCTGAGCAGGGATGGATGGATGGCTGGATCTGTGACTGCAATTGTCACAGATCCAGCCCACAGTGCTGCTGCTGCCATCCACTCCCTCCCCCTCCCCTCTCACACTGTACCGATCGGTACAGAGAGGGGAGGGAGGAACCGGCGTCATCAAATGACGCCGGTCTGTTTACAAGTGATTGCTCCGTCATTTGACGGAGCGATCACGTGGTAAACGGCCGCTATCAGCGGCGATTTACCGCGATTCGTGATCCGCCGGGTCCTCTGGACCCGGCGGTCACGGAGTTTCCCGTGTGCGCGCCCCAGGGGGCGCGCGGGAGCGCGATTCTGGGAGGACGTTATATAACGTCCTCCCAGAGTTAAGCAACCACCTTGTCGACGTTATTTGTCGGCAGGTGGTTGTTAAGTGGTTAAAATTGTCGACCGAAACTGAAAATTCAGGATGCACTTGGCCGAAAGCCGAAACAGACAGTTAAAAAATAATAATAATAATAATAATAATATGTATGTATATATGTGTAGCGGGGTCTTTAAATCTAGGGGATTGTTTGAGTGGTAGTTGTACTCAAACACACTATTTGAAAGGGTTCCGTTAAACCATTTTATACTGCAGGTGGGATACTGGTGTATAGTTCCCAGTGGCCTGTTGGTGGCGCTGCCATCGGAGGCTAGGGTTGAACAGCTGGTACCGCGCTGTGCCTTGGATGTCCCCTCTCGGCAGTGGTGTGGTGGGCGTGTCGGCCTGCTGTGCATGCTGGGAGAGGATATTAAAGGGGCAGACACTGCCTGTGGGGGTGAGTTCCCGGGGGTAAGACCCCGGGAGTGTGTTGTTTTGTTCGTGGGCCACCCCAGACACCTTTAGCCCTGGGGTGGAGTTCCTGGCCCGGTACACTGGTGGATCATTCCCAGGCACCTTTAGCCCTGGGGCTGCAACTTAAGGCCTTGGGTCCAGCACCTTCGGCTGGAGCCCACAGAGGGAAGAGGAATCCCAGGGTGCTGCCTTGCGAGGAGACCTGTATCTGGAAGAGGAGGCCCATTTCGAGGGACTGGTGAGAGATCACAGTGAAGAAAGGGGCACGGTAACTCTCTGGAGGGATGTCATCTCCCTGAAAGAGGCCTAATACGAGACCCAAAGTTCACCAGGTCTGTGGCAGAGACCCAAAGTTCATTAGGTCTGTGGCAGAGACCCAAAGTTCACCAGGTCTGTGGCAGAGACCCAAAGTTCACCCGTAACAGTTTGTGCAGAGACTGTGTGTGTGTTATCTAATTCGAGCATCACTCCGGCTGCTAGGATCCACTTTAATGGGAGACTATCTGGGTGAGCTGAGACTACTTGTGGATACAGGTAGTGAATATGTTTTCGTTTGTGCCTGGACCTACTCCAACACCTCTTGCTGTCCTGTTCTCCATCCACCCTTTTCTATCTAATGACTATGCATATGAGAAAATAAACTCTACGTTGGAGTTTCAATTGGTGTGGACCTTGGAGTTATTGGGGAATAGAGACTCGTCTTTATTGCAGTAGAGATGAGAACCATTCTCTGGAGAACCTAGCCGTGGAGACCCAGGTACATTACACCTCTCAACCTCTTCATACAGGAGGGTACGGGCATGTGGTACGGTGTGCCCCTTTTCTTACAAGTGAGCCAAAGGTAGGAAGAGGGGTCTGTGTGCTACATATATGTGTGTGTGTGTATTTTTTTTTATAGATATAAAATTGTATTATATTAGTCTTTTTAATTAATATCATGAATTTAAATGAATATAAATTTATTTTCGGACATTATGGGCACCTTTTTTTCCCCATCGCCAAAACGCCAATAATCCTATTTTCAGCCAATATACAGGGGCATCCCTGCCCGTTAACGATGTTTGTTGTGGATTTTTAGTCCTGAAATCTTCCTTCTATTTTTATAAATGCTGCCACTACCATTTTGCAGTGAAGACAGACACGGTTATAAGTGACAGGCGGGATTGGGTGTTTTTGTAACAAAAAAGTAATAGCCTAGCATGGACAGAACACACCTGTCAGTACACATAACATTCACGTGTATCATCTGCCAAAGCAAAGAGCATTGTCAACATGGATGTACTGTACAAACAGCGACTTTCATTGTGGTTATACGCATAGTCAAAGGGCAAAACATACCTAATTATCATGTGTCAAATCTCTGTGCTCGCTCTGTCGGGAGTCTGTAAAATTATGCCCATTACTTAATGCACACTGCTAAATGAAATACGGACATTCAGATAAATGTGTTAACTTCAATATACAATCCAATTTACGCTTCATCATTGCACCAGAATTAGGCTCATGATTTACGACTGCTCCCTGGGTACAGAATTGAAACAATGGCTGTAGAGGCAGCTGGGCTTTATTGACCAGTGATGTAGAAGTAAATGCATCCTGTCTTCACTCAATCAATGTTTGCTTCTCGTCTAGATGAAGCAGTTGGACATAAAACTCAGCGAGCAGTCGAAACACATGCTTCACATAAATGGCTTGTTTTTTTTCTGTTTTTATTATTCGATACAGATCTGCCACTTCACTTAGAACTCAGAGACACGCTCATGTTTAAGCAGTAAGAGAGTGAACATACTAAAACAGTGCGCAGGCAGTAAGGAAGCAGAGGTCACATCTATGGTAGAAAGTAGACACTACTATGGGCCAACAATACATAAATCAGGAAACAGTCCTCCAAACTAAACTGTACATCCAGGGTTAAAGAGGTTTTCCTAGATTGCATTTTGCATGTTGGTTGCTCCTCCATCTACCTCAGCAAGATCACACTGTTGGGGGGTTATTCCCTCCCAGTTTTCAGCATTAGAAATTAGAGGAACTGGAATCCTAGAAAGCTTAGGCTGGCTATAAATGAATCTCGGCTGGTCCCATTTGAACCGTCTATGGCGGGCATAAAGCTGTACATCACATATAGCTTGAGGCACGGCATCAGTGTAGCCTTCATATCAACCCCAAGGCATGTAAAGACCAGGTTCTCCGAGACAGGAAAGCCGAAAGACACTTAGGCTTCGTACACATGATCCGATTGTTGGCCAACCGAGCGTCTGATTTTTGTCCAAATGGCGTGTGCCTGGATCTTCTCTTGCATACTAAACGGTACACAATTGTCAGCCAACAAACACGAACGTAGTGACGTACTACGAGGAATTTAAGCTCTTGAGCGCCACCCTTTACGCCCCTTCTGCTAATTTCGTGTTTGGTAAACATTGATTCCAAGTATGCGTGTTTGTACTTTCGACTTTTGTGTGATGGACTTGTGTACTGACGTTACGAAAATCAGACAACAGACCGTTGTCCGCCGAAAATTTGCTAGCCTGCCATCCAACATTTGTTGGCCAAAAGTTGGACAACAATTGCCAGAAGGAGCAACTATCTGTCAACAGACAATCCCCTGCCAACAATCGTATCATGTATATGAGGCTTTAGCCTGACTGCATGGATAACTGCAATCCTTGATCTCTATATTACTGCATATGAATTTTTATTTTACCCAGGCAAATACTATGGGGTTGATTTACTAAAACTGTAGAGTGCAAAATCTGGTGCAGCTCTGCATAGAAACCAATCAGCTTCCAGGTTTGTCAAATTGAACAAGCAGAAGTTAGAAGCTAAATGGCTACCGTGCACAGCTGCACCAGATTTTGCATTCTTGTTTTAGTAAATCAACCCCTTTAAGTCTTCCTGGTGACAACTTCATACATCTTTTTAGTTGTGGGGAAGGAAGACTGGCACTAGCAAGGAGAACTTGATTGTGTGAAGCTTGACAAACTATTGCAGCCAAACACGCAGTTGCAACTCAAGCCCACCATGAAGGCCTTTATGTGCAACCAGCTAATTAAGGCAGGCTTGCACAGAACTTACACTACTTAGGTCATGAACCAAGCCACCAGCTTAAAGTGGTTGTTAACCCACATTTCATAGTTTATACAATCCTCCTTGTCTCCTAAGGATATGTCCCCATGTGTGTGTGTTTTATTAAAATAAGCCGTCCTTTACCTTATCTCAGAGCACCGATTGCCACTCACGTGACCCGCCGGCTCTCCCCGTCTGACAGATGCAGTGGGCAGGGCCGAGATTCCCCTTCTGACGTTAGTTTGGAGGGGAGGAATAGAGAGCCGGCAGGTCACGTGAGCGCCAATAGATGCTCTGAGATAAGGAAAAAGGATGGCTTATTTTAATAAAACACACACACAGGGGAACATATCCTTAGGAGACAAGGAGGACTGTCTAAACTATGAAATGTTATTTCAGCAGGAAGAGGGGTGGGTCCCTGACACAGGAGCTGACAGGCAGGGAGGGAGGGGGTGTGAGGAGGAGGACAGGAGAGCTGCAGATGAGGGAGGCACATAAACTGACCACGGTGTCTGGTCTCAGCAGCCACGATACACCATGGTCAGCTTACAGAGGGGAGGGTAGAAACTGTCAGGATCAGACAGGTTTTTTAGGTGTTACAGGGGGCCAAATTACACAGCAAAAGCACTGTGCTGTATAACATGCTTTAAGGGAACAGGATCCAATTATTTTTTTTCAGGTTAACAGAACGCTTTAACTGTTGGTCAGCATTCCCCAACGAGAGTGCAGGCTTGTCGCTATGTCATAACACACTAAAAACTGTAGAGACAGCATAACCCACACATTCTGTATATGTCTAATAAAAGGTGAAACAAGCATTATTTTTTTGGGAGAAGCAAATTATTACATCCATCCCACTGTCCTATAGACAGAACATAGCAGCAGTAATTCACGGACGAGCGTTCTATAGATTGGTAGAGGAATGTTGGAATGTGGCCAGGTTCATGGGCTTTCCTCAGGAAATTACATAACTAGGTATTTTTAGAACACTTTTTTCCTCCTAAAAGAAAGTTAATTCACTTTCAATGCCCCTTATTTGTAGTCATTGTTTGCTGTTCTAATTACGGAGGTCCTTACACATTCCAAACAAGGAGTATTTCTGGCATCCACTTGAGAGGAAGTATCTCCTTCCTTATATTCAGAAGCTGTGAACAACAATGACTGTCAATAGTTCCCCATCTGTATTGTGCAGCAGAGTCTCGGTTATCATTATAGATAATGGAAAAAAGTAAATGCCCAGAGATTGTTAGCCACTGGACCAAACTTCAAAGCAGACCCATTTCCTAAATGAATGTAGCACAAACTAGTAGACTTATTTAAATGAATCAATACGGCACGGCAGTGGTGAAAAAAAAAAAAATTATATATATATATATATATATATATATATATATATATATATATATATATATATATATATATATATATATATATATATATATATATATATATATATATATATGGCTACCGGGAACACAGTGGATGTTCAGAAAACTAAAGTGTCTGGTGTTTCTTTTCTGAAAGACTTGCAAGCATACAAGAAAAAAAAAAAGGCAGAGTCTGCATTGAGTAGGTCGTGTTTTTTTTTTTTGTTTTTTTTAAATCAATCAAGAAACTATTTTCAAAACAAACTGATAAAAATTAACATGCGTTTAGCCCATTTTAGATTTACTTTTGTACTTTTCTTTAAAAGCTTTAAAGCGGAGTTCCGCAGAAAAAAAAAAAAAAAATTAAGTCAGCAGCTACAAATACTGCAGCTGCTGACTTTTAATATTAGGACACTTGCCTGCCCAGGGTGCCCGCGATGTCCTTATCCAAAGCCGATCTGTCCCTTGGCTCCCGGGTGAAGGTGCTGGCATCTTCAGTAAGGGGGATCAGCCTGGTTCCCTACTGCGCATGCGCGAGTTGCGCTGCGCGTCCTCACTGGTTCCTGCTGTCTTCTGGGACCTGCGTGTCTCCCCGAAGACAGTGGGGGAATGGAGGAGGGGCCGGAAATGGTGCAGATCGCCGCAGATTCAATCTATGGCCTGAAGTAGTAGCAAATACCTGTATTAGACAGGTATCTGCTCCCCTCCTCCCCCCTGAAAGGTGCCAAATGTGACACCGGAGGGCGAGGAACCGGAAGTTCAATTTTTGGGTGGAACTCTGCTTTAATGCCCCCTTCCCAGTATCATAACTTCCTTTTATTGCACCATCACTCCATTCACCTGGGATGAGCAAAGCTAAACAGCTCTGTGTAAAGCTCCGTTCACATCTAGGCGTTGCTATTTTACATGTGTTTTTTGGGAGTTTTTGCTGGGTTTTGAAGTTCAAAGGTCACCAATGTAAAAGCAGTAAAACGCCTGTAATCTGCCAAAAAAAAGAAGCTCATGTACTTTTTTGAGCGATGGGTGTTTTGCTTAAGGCGACAGAATGCTCAGATGTGAACAGGGACCAGTGAAATGAACGGGATTTGTCTTGTTGGGCGTTTTTAGAGCCGAGGCTTAGAGCAGAAAAATGCCCAAAAACGCCTAGGTGTAAACAGAGTCTTAGCGCTCCCCTCCTTTCTAGTCTCTCTTTTATTTTCTCTTCCTATACTTACTGCAACACCCTCATTATAAACATTAATGTTTATGTGAGCATGATGCTATATATCACTGATTCTCAACTCCTGTCCTCAGGACCCACTAACAGGCCAAGTTTGCAAGATAACTAAAATACATCACAGGTTATATCATTTGCTGCTCAGTGATTGCAGTATTCAGTCTGCATCTCCCCAAGGTAATACTTAAAATCTGGCCTGTTAGTGGGTCCTGAGGACAGCAGTTGAGAACCACTGCTCTATATGGACTGAGTGTACAACTAGAGCATGTTTTCTATCACACTAGGCTCAGCTCCTAATTGGCCAGGCTAGACTTTTGTTGGTCTGATAAGATTGCATATCTTAAAATCCGAAACGCTGTTTGAGTAGTTTTTGATATACAGTAATTCTTGTGTGTATCATGAATGTCGAAAATTGACATGCTCGTTATCCTCCCCTCCCATATACGTCTATCCATTTTGCAATGACTTCTTTAATGTTATTTTATGACAGTTTTTTATTTTGTGGAAGAAAAATAAATAAATAAAAAAAAACCTGACCCAAGTCCCCAATCTACACATTTGAAATGTATGGGGGGATCCTTCTCACTGTGTAATTGTGTTCTGATAGCAAGGAGGCTTCCCTGCTGTCAGCATACACAGATCAGCATTGCAGGCTAAAGCCAGCGGCACTGATCAAGCAAGGAAAATCTACCAGGGCGGTTGCACAGAAGTTGATAGGTACAACCAGTGCCCATAATATGAAAATACGTGGATCAAAATTTGTCTAGTCCCTGACAAACTGGCTGAATTTCGATCCCTGTATGGCTGGCTTAAAATGTGGACATAGATGGAGTTTTTTTTGTTTTTTTTTGATCAGCCAGTGCTGATTGAAAAAAAAAAACAAAAAGAAAAAAATAACAAACAAACCAAATTGCTCCATCCACAGAAATGAGGCAGATTTGGGAACCCTCCCCGCTGGGGCACATTCTGTCAGCGGCACTCCTCGGTTATCAGAATACACTGATCAGTGGCTGTAGTCACTGACTGACAAAAGATTTCCAACGTTCCTGTTTGACAGTCGATCCAATGATTGACTTGTGTTGAACGCGGACAGCCATGAGTGGATTGAAATTCAACTGGTTCCTGCACTAGAGATTCATTTTCACTTCTTGTCACAAAAACAGGACATCAGGAGAAGTCTTCCTAGACCAGTGATTCTCAACCTTTCTACTGCCGTGACCCCTTGATAAAATTTTCCAAGTTGTGGGGACCCCTAACAGTAACATTTTCGTAACGTGGGTTGTCAGCACCCAAGGCAAGTCATTTGCGCCTCTAACCCATGGACATTTAGCGCTCCCTGAGTCCCCTTCACTCGTACAGTATTATAAAACCCATTATGGTACATTTTAGGATGTGCCACTCTTTCTCTTTGTTGTCCTTTCTTTCCCTTTTATCTCTCTCTATCCCAATTTCTTGTTTTTTCCCCCCCATCCCTCTCTAGCAATCTTTCTTGTTCTTTCTCTTATTCTCTCTCCCTTTTTCTTTGTTCCTCTCCCTCTCATGTATTCTCTATTTGTATTCCTTCTCTTACTCCATGGTTGGGGGGTGAGGGGAATGGGATTAGTGACAGTGCTGTCGGGGAGTTGGGATGAGTGGCAGTGCTGGGGGGAGTTCTAATCAGCCAACTTAGGTGCTCTTGATCAAGGTCATCTGCTAATCTGAGAACTGTAGTGGAGACTTTTAATGGCAACTCTAATCACAGTCTGGTAGTGTTACTCACTGTGTCTCCAACTCTGTGGTGTCTCGTAGCAGTGACACATATGCCAAAATCAGGAGATGGGGTCTCCTCCGGCTCCTCCCACTTCACATTCTTCACCAGTCAGCTGACCTCTAGTCTCTCCCCACACCCATGACATGAACTGAATAGGCGGCTGCGAAGAGGCAGAGTGGGCGGCCGCGGGCTCCAGGAACAGCCCAGCTGGGAAGCCGCAAAAAGGCTCGGAGAGCAGTGCGGGCTTTAGGAACAGCCCAGGAATCGGTGACCCCTGGCAAATTGTAATTTGACCCCCGAGGGGGTTCCGACCCCAGATTGAGAACCACTGTCCTAGACAGACAATAAATCCCAACAATGGTCCAAAACCTTTTAATTTATGGGGGGAAAAAAAATAATTATGTTTGGCGTTTAACTGTCAGAAATCATTTGAAATAAAATATAATTTTATAAACTATAATTTTTTGCTCAATATATGATATATTTGCTGAGCAAGTAAAAAAAAAACTCCCAAAGATAACCTGGTTCTCAGGATACATAAAAGCTTTCAATACCTTGTTCTGAGTAAGCCGAGCCACCTCTTGCCTTAATGAAAAACAAGAGGATTTTTAATCAACTAAGAATATCAGGAACAAGCAGAAAGCAAATGAAATTAGTTTTGTATTAATGTAGGTAATAAAACCATAAATCCGACCTGAAAGCACGGCCTGATTACCAGACGAGCTCAGCAGACCATCCTGTCAAACGCTCATCCGATCACTGGTACTTCAGAACCGCAAGTGATATTATCTGAGTGACGGGATCATTACTGACTGCCCAGTAAATGAATACGAGTCACGGGGGTATTTCATTAGGTGTACAGTAAATAAACTAAACCACTCTGTACACGCTCAATTGTATTTCTTTCTGCCCACTGCCTATCGACCAGGAGAGACTTGCTTAGCGAGGCGGAAGAACAGGAGACTGGCGCAGTAAAAATTATTCAGCAAGTTTCCAAGTCTGTTCTCTTTTATGCAAGTCCATTTAGTAACATTTGGAAATATTTTTATCCCCATCCAACAATGAACACCTCATTTTAAAACGTAAAAAATGTTAATGGAAAAAGTACACAATTACATGCATTTGTGAAAACCAAGCATGAGTACTTTAGTATATGGGCAGACAAACCCAGAAAGATGCCAATCACTGTCATCAGATCTATGGGCGGGCAGAAAAAAAACCCCCACTTCTCTGTCTGTTTACCCCCAGACTGCCCTCTGACCTGATCTGCTTAGATCAAGGATGACGGATCCCTTTCCATTTCTTTAAAGTGGACCAGAGGTAGGCGGGTGTAAATGGACAAGACTGTTTACACCCGCCAGTTCATGTGAGCGAATGGACAGTCCAATAAGGGTCCGCCTGAAAAAACGACAGGCGGACCTGATTGGACCCTTTGTGTAAAACAGGGGTCTCAAACTGGCGGCCCTCCAGCTGTTGCGAAACTACAAGTCCCATGAGGCATTGCAAGACTTGGCAGTTACAAGCATGATGACCTTTAGGCATAGGCATGATGGGACTTGTAGTTCCACAACAGCTGGAGGGCCACCAGTTTGAGACCCCTGACGTAAAAAGGAGCCTTACTTTTAGGCGTCGTTATTACTCCTATGTAAAACAAAGTGTAAATTGTGGGTGCTATAGAAGTACCTCAAATAAAGAAATACATAAATAATTTCAAACTAAGCACACCAAGATTCAGTCCTTCACAAGGTATTTCACTTTTGTAAAAGTAATGCTTACCTTATTTCTCGCTCTGGCAGGCTCCCACTATATGTGCAACCAGTCCCCCGATGCCCCTTCTAAAAAGGCACCTGGGCCATGGTCGCACAATTACATAATCAAGTACAATACAATTTGTTTGCAAGGACAGATAGGGACTGCCCAAAAGCTGAAGCGGAAGAGCAAGGCAATGTAGAGTTTAAAGCAGCCCATAGATGACTCAACTATCTTTCCTTCCACCAAGGGTGGAAGGGAAGGAAATTGTGCAACTCCCCCATTAACACAATCAGTGTTGATGGGGGCAAAGCATCCCGCAGCACTATGGTGTTTCTGTTGGGGGGCGGTGTTTCGTCAGATTTGGCGACCCGTCAGAATTGGTAACGGAAGTGACATCTTGCTACACCCCACACTCCTCCATAGTAAGGATACACTGAGGAGGGGGAAAGCGGACATCTTGTTACACCCACTGGAGTTTTCCCATTTTACACTTACTTTTAACAGGAAAGTGAGTTTATATAGTGAAATACAGTGCTTAGAAGTCCATCTGACTGGTTAGATATTGAATTTTAAAAGCAGCAAACTTCTGTCAGATTAGCAAACCTGTGAGATGAGCAGGCTTGCCGCTGCTTTTAAGATTCAACATCATAACAGTCAGACGAAGTTCTAAGTACTGGATTCCAGTATATAAAAACTCACTTTACTGTTAAATATAAGTGTAAAATGGAAAACTCCGGTGGGTGTAACAAGATGTCCGCTTTCCCCTTCTCAGAGTATCCTTACAATGGTGGAGTGACGGGTGTAGCAAGATGGCGGCAACGGAAAGTCTCTTATGGCTCGCCATATCTGACGAAACAGGGGCATGATAAGCTATGCTGGCCAGCAAAACAGTGATTACTGCTAGTGACTATAGCCACTGGCAGTAAATCGCAAGTAAAATATCTGAAAGGCTAGTTTGCGTTTGTTGATGTTTGGTCCCTGCTGAACCTGACAAATTTCAATCCATGTATGGTCAAATTTAGCCAACTACTACACCATATTCCCTATAGGTAAAATTTTAACCCTTGCAAAGTGGGGAGCCCCATGTCAAGGGTGCTTTTTTTATTACTGGAGTTGGCGTTTAAAAGCAGTTCTTGAACTTCAGTCCAGAAACTAGGCTCAAGGCTCCATTCACACTTATGCGACTTGTCATGCAACTTTGGACATTTTCCAATCAAACCATTCATATATGTACGACTTAAAGTCGTAGCAACTTCAAAGTAGTTCATGCACTACTTTGATCCGACTTTCATGCAACTTGAGGGCCATAAACTTTAATGTTAACCCTCAAAAGTTGCATCAAAGTTGTAAATGAATGTTATACAATGCAACAGTTACTGATCAAAGCCAAAGTCTTACCAAGCCAAAGTTGCACAACTTTGGAGTCCTACAAGTGTGAATGGACTCTAAAGGGAGCATATTTAGAAAAATATATCATCAGTGTGTTATAGGCAAGAGAAAGCATTCCCCCAGTCTCTCCTCCCCCAGTGATCACTCACTGGGATGTTTGTAACCCTGTAGCTTTCTGGCAATTCCCAAGGTGAAAGGTAATTCCGAGGTGTACAAAGCAACCAAGATAATGAAGTCTACTGCACAGGCATCATGGTTCATATTGGGTCATCTGTGGGCCAGCCAGGGGCGGACAGACGCTCATGGGGGCCCCCCCTGACCCTGGGGCCCTCGGTCGGTGCCCGAGTGGTCAGTCTGCCCCTGGGGCCAGCATATTCTTTAAAAAAGACCTGAGTAATCTGTTCAAATTCTTATGACACAAGATTAACATTATATGTGTACATAGCATTTTTTAATGGGGATTGATCTCTCATAGTGGCAGAAGGAAAAAATGGAGCAAAGAAAAAGAGGTCACCAGAAGCCGAACCTTGTTTATTTTCCCAGCGAGGACCAAAGAATGAAAGTCCAAGTCTCACTTCTCACAGGCATCCTATCTTTTCTGTGGACTGGATTGCAAACAGAAAACATGCAGAAATGGGCCAATTCAATGAAAAGGTTAAAAGTTAAAATTGCACTCAGGCTGTTTAAAAATGATTATAGCCCAAGGGTCTGTAAGTGGAGCTAAAGCTTTAAGGAGAGATCATTAATAACAGTCTTCTCCGGCTCTCTGTAAATTTGAATCAATCACGACGGCTGTCCATTTAGCTGGTTGGCTGCACTGAGCGTGGCCCATAATAGAGCTCAGGCAGCCATGAGGAACGCTATGAAAACAGTCAAGCTGGAAGCTCCTTGCATGGCTTTACTGGTTAATGGATACACTTTAGCAGGCCTGTTTAGAAAGGTCAGCACATAGAGAGCCGCATTCACGGGATGTTTCCAGAGTCTGGCCTCTGTGAGGGTGCTATTTTCACTTTCATAGGGATCAGGAGTTCACCACAAGACACTGACTAATCTCTGGCATGGAGCAATCGGGAGTTTTCTTATCCGAGGTTAGAGTCTTGGAGGAGGCGTATTTACATTACTTTACAGGAAGTGTTGCCTGATAAAAAAAAAAGTCTGACTGTTAACTAAAAGAGTGTCCACTCTTATGTTTAAAGGGCCAGTCCACTAAAGATATTTCAAGCTTTGGAGTCGGACGACCTATGTCACCTGCTGGCTTCCTACTCCCGAGGACCCCAGCAACAAAATCTTTCCTAATCCTGTTAACACAATAAAAACCGGATAGATTTCGTGGAAAATGGAGCAGTGGTGCACCAAGGAACCGATAAAAGATAAAAAAAAACACCAAACAACAAAAACACAAATTTATGGAGAATTATTCTACAACCATTCACTTTAAACAGTCAGCCCATATATGAAGATGTGCCCAGAAATCCTTGCCTGGCAAGTTTGATGGAGGACAGAGACTAGCACTCTTAAAGCGTAAAGCGTCAATGTACAAGATTAGTCACAAACCACCATTGAGAATGTCCGGCTCAAGTGGGTCATAGATCCCTGTGTGTGAAACACACACCAGCTTTGGAGCACAAGCACCTCTCTCTCACAGTTCTCTTAGGCCCCTTTCACATTGGGGCGGTTTGTAGGCGCTATTTTGCTAAAAATAGCGCCTGCAAACCGAGCCTAAACAGCAGCTGCTGTCTCTCCAATGTGAAAGCCCCGAGGGCTTTCACACTGGAGCGGTGCGCTAGCAGGACGTGAAAAAAAGTCCTGCTAGCCGCATCTTTGGAGCGGTGGGAGGAGCAGTGTGTTTACCGCTCCCCTACACTGCTCCTTCCCATTGAAATGCATGGAACACCGCGGTAATGCCGCCCGCAAACCGCGGCTGTAGCTGCGGTTTGCGGGTGGTATTAACCCTTTTTCTGCCGCTAGCGGGGGTTAAAACCGCACCGCTAGCGGCCGAATACCTCAGCAATCCCGACGGTATAGCGCCGCTAAAAATAGCGGCACTATACCGCCACCGCACACACCGCCCCAGTGTGAAACCGGCCTTCGTCACCTACTATGCAAATTCAGGATGCCACTTGTCAGGAAGGCGTTTCAGGGAAGGTTATTGCCATCAGACGTATTTATATTACTTTTCAGAAATTTTGTCCATAACGGTCAGAAAAATCTGCATTTCCGTTGAAATCAGAGCATTAATTCTTGGGGTATTTACACTTCTATTATGACATTCTTCATAATTTCACATCCATTACAGTAGGAACCTATAAAACCTGTGGCAGACATACAGACCTGGGGAAAAAATCTGCAGAGATCACAAGTTGGCAAAGAGTAGAGAAAGGTTAAAACCGCTACCAATTTATTTTGCTGCCTGTGAGAAAAAGTGAGGGGAATTCCCATCGTAGACAGTTGCCCCCAGCACAAGTGTCCCCATTGGAAGATATCCCCTTATATCGTGTTCTTGAGATGACTAAAATTATGGTCTACCCCTCACTTTCACATACTGTATTTGTACAAGTAAGCAATGTTACCAAGAAAGAATCTTATCAATGGGGACACAGAGATCAATAAAACCTAACAGTCTAATCCTTCCCACTCTACCCAAAGCAAAAACAAAGTGTTGCCTAGAGATACATTTTAAAGCCCAATATATAAGTTTCACATCTTTATCTCTTAATAATCTTGAATCTCATGTGTTACGATTTGTAGTAAGAAAAAGGTATTTTAAAGCATCTACATGCAAAACTGAGTACAAATCGTAACACGTGAGATTCAAGATTATTAAGAGATAAAGATGTGAAACTTATATTGGGCCTTAAAATGTATCTCTAGGCAACACTTTTTTTCTCACACTGAAAATGCCATTTGCTGCCCTTCATTCTGCTCTATGCTGGCATAGCAGAGTAACTGCCACACTCCTCAGCACACAGAATTGTACAGCGAAGAAGAGCGTGTCTGACCTGGTCTGTGTGAGCAATGGTTCTTTTCTGGTTTCTATTAGATATTACAGTTTTATTACACAGCACAACCCATAAAAAGATGTAAAAATGTTACAGAGAGTTTCAGCAGAACGGCTCTATTATTGAAAATCAATTTCTGTGACTTTTGAGCTTTAGGCCCCTTTCACACTGAGGCGTTGAAAAAGCACTAAAAAATGATTACACTTTTTACCGCGATTTTACCGCGTTCGCGTTAAAAAAAGCGCTAACGCCTATGTGTTTTACCGCGTTACTCATTCATTTCAATGGTGATGGGCGTTTTTACAGCGTTATTTTTAGCGCCCTAAAGATGCTCCAAAGAAGCTGTTTGCAGGATTTTTTCCAACGCACAGCCAGAAAAACGCCTCAGTGTGAAAGCCCTCAGGGCTTTCACATTGAGAATGATGGGGCAGGATTATTTCAGGCATTTTTACAGTGCTTTTTTTACCGCAAAAACGCAGTAAAAAAGCCTCAGTGTGAAAGGGGCCTTAAAGTGGAACGGGAGTCCCAAGCCTCCATTCCTGGCATCTGTAAAGGAGGTCACTGGATAGATTTCTAAGGCCCCATGTACACGGGAGGCTGGAGGCAAAGTCCTCTGAACGAAGGTTGAAACCGGCGTTTAGAAACGCCCGTTTTGCCACGTTTGCATGCCACGTTTAGCAGCGTTTTACTGCGTTTGCATCTAGAAGCTTTTAGTTAAGAAACATCATAAGGACCCTCCCTAAGCTCAAAAAAGTAGCAGCAGCTGAGAGAGCAGCCGTGTACTTGTATTTAGCGTGTCACTTGCCACATCACCTGCCACAAGTTGTGAATTGTCCACTTGCCACAAGTTGTGGATTGTCCACCTTCCACGTCACCTGGCCACAAGTTGTGGATTTTCCACCTGCCACAAGTTGTGGATTTTCCACCTGCCACGTCACTTGGCCACAAGTTGTGGATTGTCCACCTGCCACGTCACCTGGCCACAAGTTGTGGATTGTCCACCTGCCACGTCACCTGGCCACAAGTTGTGGATTGTCCACCTGCCACGTCACCTGGCCACAAGTTGTGGATTGTCCACCTGCCACGTCACCTGGCCACAAGTTGTGGATTGTCCACCTGCCACGTCACCTGGCCACAAGTTGTGGATTGTCCACCTGCCACGTCACCTGGCCACAAGTTGTGGATTGTCCACCTGCCACGTCACCTGGCCACAAGTTGTGGATTTTCCACCTGACACGTCAGCTGGCTACAAGTTGTGGATTGTCCACTTGCCACGTCACCTGGCTACAAGTTGTGGATTGTCCACTTGCCACGTCACCTGCCACAAGTTGTGGATTGTCCACTTGCCACGTCACCTGCCACAAGTTGTGGATTGTCCACTTGCCACGTCACCTGCCACAAGTTGTGGATTGTCCGCAATGCAATTACAGTTTTTTTTATATTTTTTAATGGTTTTTCATAATTTTTGAGCTTTTCAATGTAAAAAAAAAAACTAGGTCACCTTTAAAAACGCTTATAAAACTAAAACGCAGCTAAACGCTGGTACCGCATTTAGCGCCTGAAACGTAGAAATCTTTGGCATTTGAACCCATTTTTTTGCTTTCAGAAAAACGAGGTTAAACGCAACTGCCTAAAAACGGCAATAAACGAGAGTGTGCATGGACACATAGGATAACATTGAATGTGTTCAGGGGCAGTTGAAAAAAGTGTCCAAATGCCTCTGAACGCGCGTTTACAAGCGTCCCGTGTACATGGGGCCTAATGCTGGGACACCCAGTGTGCTGGTTGGGATAGCGAGATCCTGCAAGGAAAACCAAGGAAACAAACCAAGTCATCATGGGCTGTCTTAATACAGCAATCAGAGCTAAACCAACTCTGCTCTCCCCATAAAGGAAAGACACAGACACAGGTTAGATTCAAGGGGGTATACATTTCTGGGACTGAAGTGTGGAGCTTTGGGTAGAAAAGAAAGCATACCTTAGTACTGGATTTCTGCTTTTACGGTAAAAACTGAATTTACTCCTACTGTTGCATTTCCATGATTTCGCCACCAAAACCCTGATCTGAGAAATTGCCCACTTAAAGTCCTCCGCCCACCACATGACCCTTAATGTTTTCTAAAGAACAAGATAGGTGAAAAAAAACAAACAAAAAAAAAAAACGCTAAGGTTTCATTTCATCCTTTACAATAGCCCATGATCTGAAGTTTAAAAAAAACAAAACGCATTTTTGTTTTTTAAAACCTTTTCCAATCGCAATCTATATAGTTTAACATTTCTCAGTATGGTGCTCCAAATTCACTTGAAAGATCTACTCTATACCGTCCCATTTCAATGTTAAATGTTGATATTAAAATATTGACAAAAATACTAGCAACACGTTTAAACTCAATTATAGGAACACTAGTACATCGTGATCAGGTAGGATTCATGCCCTCACGCCAAGCAGGAGATAATGTTAGAAGAGCAGTTCTCTTAGCACAAATAGCGAAAAAACGTAAAATTCCTGCATGCTTTCTCTCTCTCGATATCAGAAGGGCTTTTGATTCACTATCCTGGACTTACATGACCTATACTTTACAAAAATGGGGTTTTGGCCCAAATTTTATGACTTGGATCAGAGCACTTTATGATAAGCCAAAAGCGTACGTAAGATATGCGGGATATAGATCGGAACCATTTGATATTGAGAGGGGTACAAGACAAGGCTGTCCACTCTCACCATTACTATTCGCTTTACTTATAGAACCACTTGCACAACTAATTAGAATAGAACCCACAATAACAGGAATAGAGTTAGGAGGTTATCAGCACAAACTATGCTTATTTGCAGATGATATCCTCCTATTTCTTTCATCCCCACAAATATCTGGTCCTAACCTAACCCCAATTCTTAATAACTTTGCCACTCTTTCAGGCCTAGTTATCAATTCCAAGAAGAGTTCAATAATGAACATATCTCTATCAAGTATTGAATTGTCGGCCGCCAAAATAGGTCTCCCATATGTATGGACTGAGGGAGCATTATCATACCTAGGTATTAAACTGACAGCATCTTTCTCGGATTTATTCTCTCATAACTATCCACAGATATTGAAACACCTAACAAACTTAATGAACTCTTGGTCACACCTCCCAATATCATGGATGGGAAGGATAAATGCGGTAAAAATTACGATACTGCCGAAAATTCTATACTTATTCAGAGTCCTGCCAATCCCGATACCAGCATATTATCTAAGGATACTACAGAAAAAAGTATCAAAGTTCATTTGGGGTTCTACCAAACCGAGAATACAACAAAGCACACTTTTCTTACCCAAACTACAAGGGGGCTTAGGCTGTCCCAACTTTGCAAGTTATTATAAGGCAGCACATGTCGCTAGCCTCAGTAAATACCATGCAAAAAAAGAAATCCCATTATGGATATTAATAGAAGCTGCTGAGAGTGATCCAATTTCAGTCTCGAACTTACTTTGGATCCCCCCAAAACACCGCAAAAATATACAAAATCCTATCACCAAACATTTTATCTCCCTTTGGGATAGGTTGAAAATTAAATATTGTGAGGGGGTTAGCTCGGCAGCGGGTGTGTGTGACCCCCGAGATGGGCTCCCCACACAAAAACAGGCCCAGCAAACGGAGGTTGTGGTTTTCAAAATCAAAAAGGTGCGGTTTATTTTCTATTTACAGTGACAAAACACAGCAAAGCAAAAGAAACATAAACAAAATAAATCCTGGTCAACTTGACCTCTGACTAAACATACAGGTTTCCTAACTAACAACTGGGATCAGCCTAGTGCTGTCCTAGTCCCTAAGTCCCTGGTTTTAAATGTCCAAGCAAATAGCCACACAGGCTTTGTCTCACCGCACAGGGGTTCACTCTCCCTAGACAGTCCACACAGGTCTGGTTCCAGGCATGAGCTAACATCTAATGAAGCTGGGAGTTCTTATAGAGGCCTAAATGAGCTGACAAGCTTCAGCTGGTCTCATCAACTCCCTGTCTGCACGACGCCCAGCCCTCTCCCTAGAGGTATGAGTCATCCATGAGCCCACTAGCCTTATACAACTCTCCACCTAGTTGTATAAGTCGGCGTAAAGCCTGAATCTGGGCGAAATATATCTACCCCCCTGGATGCAACCAGGTGACTTTACCTTCCTGCTGTCACATACCCCCCCCTCTTGTTTTAACCTCGGGGTTGGAACACCAGCAATCAGGCATTCATGTACTCGAGACAAAGCATCCACATTCCCCATTTGAACGCCAGGGCGATGCTTTACTGTGAAGTTGAATTCCTGAAGGGCCAGGAACCACCTATTCACTCTTCTATTTGTTTCCTTGTTTTGAGCCATCCACTTTAATGGAGCGTGATCCGTAACCATGTCAAAGTGCCTACCTAGCAGGTAGTACCGAAGGGAATCTAGAGCCCACTTCACCGCTAAACACTCCTTTTCAACGGTGGCGTAATTTACCTCATGGGACTTCAACTTCCTGCTGAGGTAAATGACTGGGTGCTCTTCCCCGTTCCAGACCTGGGACAATACTGCTCCTAACCCCACATCTGACGCATCACTTTGTACGACAAAGTCTTTAGAGAAGTCGGGTGAGTACAACACTGGCTGGCTACATAAGGCTTGTTTCAAGAATTGGAATGCTGCCTCAGCCTCGGGGGTCCATTTAATCATGACCGACCCTTTCCCCTTCGTCAGGTTGGTTAGGGGCACAGCCTTAGAAGCAAAGTGGGGAATGAATCGCCGATAATACCCAGCGATTCCCAGAAAGGCTCGTACCTGCTTCTTGCTGTTGGGACGTGGCCAACTCTGGATGGCCTCGACTTTGTTGAGTTGGGGTTTTATTACTCCCCTCCCAATGGTGTACCCAAGATATTTGGCCTCCTCCTGCCCAATGGTACACTTCTTGGGGTTAGCCGTAAACCCCGCTTCCCGAACAGAGTCCAGGACTGCTTGCACTTTTGGCAGATGTGAGGCCCAATCTGTGCTATGGACAATTATGTCATCCAGGTAAGCCGCAGCATACTTCCGATGGGGCCTCAGCATCTGGTCCATTTTCCGCTGGAATGTGGCCGGCGCATTCTGTAACCCGAACGGCATTCTTTTATATTGGAACGCCCCGTCTGGGGTTACAAATGCGGTTTTCTCTTTGGCCGACTTGGCCAGGGGGATTTGCCAATACCCTTTTGTGAGGTCAAGAGTCGTCATGTATCGGGCTGTTCCCAGCCGGTCGATCAACTCATCTATACGTGGCATGGGGTAGGTGTCAAATTTTGTAACTTTGTTCAACTGATGAAAATCGTTACAAAATCGCCAGCTCCCATCCGGTTTAGGCACCAACACAATGGGACTAGACCAATCACTTTGGGACTCCTCTATCACCCCTAAGTTCAGCATTTTCTGTACTTCCTCCCGTATTGCCTCCCGTCGGGCCTCTGGGATCCGATAGGGTTTTAACTTCACCCTTTCACCGGGCGGGGTAATGATGTCATGCTCTACCCCAGATGTTTGTCCCGGCAGCTCAGAGAATACCTCCTTGTTGCGAAGCACAAACTCCTTAACCTCCTGTTGTTGGGGTTGTGACAAGGTGGCTGCTATTCCAACCTCAGGAATCACGCAACCAGTTTGAGCTGGTGACCAAGTGTCTGCGACTAGGGACTCTCTATCCCTCCAGGCTTTCAACAGATTAACGTGATAGATCTGTTCGGGCTTTCGCCTTCCTGGTTGTCTGACCTTGTAATTCACTTCGCTCACTTTTTCCATTATCTCGTAGGGGCCTTGCCATTTGGCAAGGAATTTACTTTCAACCGTAGGGACAAGTACCAGTATCCTATCCCCCGGGGAAAAGGTACGGGTCTTGGCTCCACGGTTGTACACTCTCTGCTGTGCTAACTGCGCTTGGGCCAAATGTTCCTTCACGATGGGCATTACCTGTGCAATTCGGTCTTGCATCAGGGCGACATGCTCAATCACACTCCTGTGGGGAGAACTCTCACTTTCCCAAGTTTCCTTGGCAATATCCAACAGCCCTCTTGGGTGTCTCCCATACAGTAACTCAAAGGGGGAGAATCCCGTAGAGGATTGGGGCACCTCCCTAATAGCAAACATCAGATAAGGAAGTAGACAGTCCCAATCCTTTCCATCTCTATCCACCACTTTCTTCAACATTTGTTTTAGGGTTTTGTTGAACCTTTCAACCAGCCCATCGGTTTGGGGGTGATACACAGATGTACGTAATTGCGTCACTTTGAACAATTTACACAGCTCCTTCATAACCCGGGACATAAAGGGTGTACCTTGGTCCGTAAGCAGTTCTTTACAAATACCCACCCGGCTAAACACAAGAGATAGCTCTTTGGCTATGGTTTTGGCCGAGGTATTTCGGAGAGGGATCGCTTCTGGATAACGGGTGGCATAGTCCATTATAACTAATATGTACTGGTGCCCCCTAGCGGACTTGATTATAGGACCTACCAAATCCATGGCGATCCTCTCAAACGGGACCTCAATGATGGGTAGAGGGACCAGCGGGCTACGGAAATGTGGCATCGGGGCCGACCTCTGACACACAGGGCAGAAGGAACAATAATTTTCTATGTCCTTCATCACCCCCCGCCAATAGAATCTCTGTAATACCCTCTCTCGGGTTTTCTCTGTCCCCAGATGACCTCCAAGAATGTGCCCATGGGCCAACTCCAACACCAACTTCCTGTAAGGTTTGGGCACCACAAGCTGCTCAACGGTTTCTTCTGCCCTTTTTGCCACCCGATACAGTAGGTCCTTCTCTACGCTGAAGTATGGGTAAGTGCAGGTATTATCTGGGTTCACTAACTCGCCATCTATTTTCACTACGTTTTCCCGTGCCTTTATTAGGGCGGGGTCTTTCAACTGTTCTGTGGCAAAGTTTTCCCTGTGAACCTCAAGATCAGAAAACTCCACAGACGGTAGGTTTTCGTCTGAGGAGGTGGGCTCCTCTCCAGTTTCTTGAGTCTCCCCTGCCAATACTGATAAGGGAAATTCCGGAGAGTCCTCACCACTCTCAGGGGAGTTCTGGCTATCACATTCCTGGTACATAGGGGCACCAGTGGGGGGCTCAGGATCATCCCACAGTTCCCAGAACTTCGGAAAATCCCTTCCCACAATGGCGTCATGCGGTAACTGAGATACTAAGCCCACTGGATGAGAGAGGGTACCTTTGGGGGTCTCGAAACACACTGTAGTCACTGGATACTCTCGGGTGTCCCCATGCACACAAATAACAGCTACCTTGCTATTCCCAGAGACCTCTGTTTTAACTAACTCAGCCTTTATCAGGGTCACAAGGCTACCTGAATCCAACAATACCACAACATTTCTACCATTAACACACATTTTGCATAAATGTTTCTCAGTTCCTCGAATGGCAGTGCATGCGACTGTCGCACACAGCGACTGACGTCTGCCCGTCAGAAAGTCACACTGCATGGGTTCCTCCACAACCGGGCAATTGGCTGCAATATGTCCCGCTTGCCGGCAGCGGTAGCAAACGATCCTTCTTGCGGCCTCTTGAGCCGCTGATTTCCCAGGCTGTTCTCGCCAAACTTGGGGTAGAGCTCCCACCCTCTCACTCTCTCCACCCTCACCCCTTGGAATCCTCTTATCCGCCCCTGGGGATGGTCTGGTCTTAGGGTGGAAAGTCCGAGTGTCTCTGGAAGAGGCCGTCAGGTTCTCTGTAGCCAAGTATTTCTCCACACGATCCACAAGACCATCGGCCGTCTCTGGGTCTCCATGGCTTACCCACTTTTGGATGGCAGTAGGAAGAGCTCTCAAAAACCGATCCATTACAACACGTTCCACAATCTTTGGTGCGGACAAAGTCTCTGGCTGTAGCCACTTTCTGCTCAGGTGAATGAGATCATACATTTGAGACCTGGGGGGTTTTCCAAGCTGGAAAGTCCAGTTATGCACACGCTGAGCCCGGACAGCCTGGGTGACACCCAGCCTTGCCAATATTTCAGCTTTTAGCATCACATAGTCTTTTGCTTGGTTAGGCTCTAGGTCATAGTAAGCTTTCTGCGATTCACCAGTTAACAGAGGAGCCACCAGTCCAGCCCACTGCTCCTCAGGCCACTTTTCTCTTTCAGCGGTCCTTTCAAATGTGGTCAAAAATACCTCTGGATCATCCTCTCCAGTCATTTTTGTCAATAAACGACTCACCCCAAAGGACGCGGTATTAGTGGGACGGCTTTCCTCACTGGTCTGCGGACGTTGCTGCATTACTGCTTCCATCTGTTGTTGTAGTCTCTGCTCTTGCTTCTGCAACAGGTCTATGAAGCGGGCCTCAGATTGCTGCTGGGCTTGTTGCTGAGCCTCCAGACTCTGTTGCAAAGTTGCGTTTGTCTGCTGCTGGGCTGCAAGGCTCTGTTGATGAGCTTGCTGCTGGGCTGCGAAGTTCTTTTGCAAACCTGCATTTGTCTGCTGTTGATTGGCATTTGCTAGAGCCAGCTGCTTCAGTATCTCCTCCATGCTGGCTTAAAAAAAAAAACTGCCACTGGTTCTCCACCAACTGTGAGGGGGTTAGCTCGGCAGCGGGTGTGTGTGACCCCCGAGATGGGCTCCCCACACAAAAACAGGCCCAGCAAACGGAGGTTGTGGTTTTCAAAATCAAAAAGGTGCGGTTTATTTTCTATTTACAGTGACAAAACACAGCAAAGCAAAAGAAACATAAACAAAATAAATCCTGGTCAACTTGACCTCTGACTAAACATACAGGTTTCCTAACTAACAACTGGGATCAGCCTAGTGCTGTCCTAGTCCCTAAGTCCCTGGTTTTAAATGTCCAAGCAAATAGCCACACAGGCTTTGTCTCACCGCACAGGGGTTCACTCTCCCTAGACAGTCCACACAGGTCTGGTTCCAGGCATGAGCTAACATCTAATGAAGCTGGGAGTTCTTATAGAGGCCTAAATGAGCTGACAAGCTTCAGCTGGTCTCATCAACTCCCTGTCTGCACGACGCCCAGCCCTCTCCCTAGAGGTATGAGTCATCCATGAGCCCACTAGCCTTATACAACTCTCCACCTAGTTGTATAAGTCGGCGTAAAGCCTGAATCTGGGCGAAATATATCTACCCCCCTGGATGCAACCAGGTGACTTTACCTTCCTGCTGTCACAATATCAACTACAATCTTTACATAATCCGCTACTCTCATTTTACAAAAATCCTGCGTTCTATCCAGCATGGGTCTACCCCAAAACTTTTAGAGAATGGACATCTAGAGACATTCTTTATATGTATAATTTTGTGTCAATATCATCGTTTATCCCATTTCCGACCCTATGTAAAACTTACGGCTTACCACAATCAGAACTATTCAGATATCTTCAAATAAAAAACTTCTTCACACCATTTTTAAATTCTTCTACTCAAACATCCCAAATGACTAAATGTGAAACATTATGTATGAAAGATCCACATGCGAAGGGTGCTATATCTGCCTTATATTCTCAATTACTAATACAAGCAGATGGGGGCAAACCACAATACGCTCGAAAATGGGAAGGAGACTTACAAAGAGAATTAGAAATCTCAGAATGGAATCAAATATGGATAACAACTAAATCGGCCTCCCCTAATATATTAGCGGTTGAGGCTAATTATAAACTACTAACTAGATGGTACCTTGTGCCTGCAAGAATAGCGAAATATGTTCCAAATTATTCAGCACAATGTTTTCGGGGATGCACAGAGACAGGGACACAGTTTCATGTTTGGTGGTCGTGTCCAACAGCACAAAAATTCTGGAAAGAACTCTTTAAAATGGCATCTGAAATGCTTAATAAGACAATCCCATTTGACCCGGGAATAGCTTTACTTAAAGCGGAGTTCCACCCAAAATAACATCCATATATGACCACACTCCTTACACTACAAACATGTACAGTAGCCACTTATTTTATTTTATTTTTCTGTACATACCGTAATATTGTCATCTAAATTCCGGCTTCCGGGTACTCACTCCCGCGGGAGTAGGCGTTTCTGTTCTCCCGCAATGTAATCTGGGAGTTCGCCCAGATGTGACATGTCCTGCAGAAAAAGTTCCCCGGCGGATAAGGTTCCCCCCCCCCTGTACTGCGCATGCGCGGCACGAACCTCAGCGGAGATTCCGAAAGTAGCCGAACATGTAGAGCTGCGAGTCGGCTCTACACGGCGCCTGCGCAGTCAGCTCTACATGGCTCCTAGTCATTGCGCAGGCGCCGTGTAGAGCTAACTCGCAGCTCTACATGTTCGGCTACTTTCGGAAACTCCGTTGAGGTTCGTGCCGCGCATGCGCAGTACAGGGGGGGAACCTTATCCGCCGGGGAACTTTTTCTGCAGAACACCGTCCACCGCTACCAGGAAGTCAGTGCTTGTGGGCTTCACAATGCCCACAAGCAAAATGGAAAATTCTGACGGCTGATTTTAAAAGTGCATTTTTTGCCAGAAAAAAGACAGGGGAGGTTAAAAATCACCAAAACACGTGAGTACAAATTGGTGATCTACAAATACTTTGCATGCAAGCTAAAAAAAAAAAAAGATTTGCCGCGGAACCTCCGCTTTAACCTGAAACCAGAAAGCATAACACATATGCAATTCAAATTATTAGTACAACTTTTTACAGCAGCTAAACAAACATTAGCAAAAGCATGGAAATCAACCCAATTAAATATACACGAATCAAAGACCAGAATGAATGGTGCGATGACATATGCTAAAATGACTGCGATAGATATGGACACGATCCCCAAATTTGAAAAATTGTGGCAACCCTGGATCAATTACATTAGTCCATCAACCTTTGACACCAAAGTTCTCTTACCATGGTAACTGATACAAAGGATTTAAATGAATTATCTGTGGTAGCGGCGGCGGCTCTGGGTCTAACCCCACGGACTCCTACACTATTCTACTCTCCTCTCTTCTCCTTTTCTATCTTTCTTTCACCACTTTTTTTTCTCTCTCTTTATTATGTATATATTCGCTTCACTTTCCTTCCTTTTTATAAATATTTCATCGGGTATGCATAAGAACATTGTTTGAATTTATATTCCATATCTTCATCATAACTTAAATCTTATAGACGTTATGAATTTAATGACATTTAGAATGTTTTAAGGAATCATATACTACTTGCAAACCACTTAAAGGAACTAAAAGATTGATACATTGCATGTTTAGTTTGTTAAGCAACCTCCTTTAAAATTAACAAAAATCTAGCTTTTGGAGTATAAAGGAATTATAACGTTTGTTAATACATGCATAATCAAGATTGTATGTACGATACCCTCTGTATGCCTTAATAAAATATTTTGACAAGGAAAGATCTACTCTATATAAGTGAACCTAAAAAGGGTTATTTATTTTTTACTGATAGCTCAATTGTTTAGGGCTGAGTTAGGGTGTAGGACATAGCAGAGATGAGCAAATGTAGTCAGAGCACCTACTGCTTGAATCAAACTCCTGTCCGGATGTCCTCTCCCGTAGCCCAACACCATCAAAACCCGCTAGCCACTAAAGGTGTGGACCCCAAAAGCAACTCAACTGCATTTCTTCCTCTTACTCCTACTTCAGTATCTTCTAAATGGAAAGGTCTACTTTCACGCCACGTTTTACTTTACTGTTTGTGCCCTTTACTGAATTGCATACAGTGCCTCACTCTTCTCACTTCCACCACCCACGCATGTGCCATTTCTGATAAGAACCCATATAACTATCCCCTAGATGTTTGAGGATGTGGCCAACTGGGAACGATGTACCACATATGGTGGCAGTATCCAAAAGGTGAGGCGCTACTGGATCAGGGTCTACAACTTTGTGTATACCCTCACCCAGGTAAACTTGATTAAAGTGGTTGTAAACCCAACCACACAACTTGCACCTACAGGTAAGCCTAGATTAAGGCTTACCTGTAGGTGCAAGAAATATCTCCTTAACCTACACGGTTAAGGAGATATTTACTATAAAGCGATGCGCCGTTGACGTCACGCGCATGCGCACTAGCGGGCCGGCTTTGTTGCTGGTTTTCTGAATGGATCTTGCCGGCCCGAGCGCGCATGCGCGTGACGTCATCGCCGCTCCGGGCCAATCACAGCGCCGGAGCGGCGATAACAGGAAGATCGTCGGAGAGATGGCGGCGGCGGGGAAGGCACGGAGGAGAACTTTGGGGGCTTCGATCTCAGGTAAGTTGATCATAATGAGCTAGTATGCTATGCATACTAGCTCATTATGACATTCTCTTGCAGGGTTGATTTAAAAAAAATAAAAATGAATGAGGGTTTACTTCCTCTTTAAATCCCCTAGACAGGCATTGCTGGGAGCTGAGCTAGAATCAGCCTCAAAATCCCAAAGGCGTCTTATTAAGTTTATATTTACGGCGGCTAAAATCACCATAGCTAAATCATGGAAATCAGCGGTGGTGCCCTTCGATCTCAGCTCAAACATAAGATATCCTGGATTATGCTTAACGAACGAATGACTGCAATTGTAAATGATACAATGCAGCAGTTTGAAAAGGTATGGAGTCCCTGCAGTATCCTTCCACCCTGGCTCTAAAATAGAAATGCACACTATGAAATACGGGATTAATATTGCACTTTGAAGCAGAACATATTCACTTCCCCCAAAAAACGGTGTAATGAGATTGGAGGCAGAGGTGTAAACTAAGCTGGAGAATGTAGGTTTATTTATATACCTACTAAACGCTTGCCTAGTCATTTCCTACCAGTTCACTCATTCCGGTATTCCCACTACATCATTTGTCAGGGATATCTCAGAGGGGAGTAGACACACTCCTGTAATCAAGATTTCTCTAGAAAGGAAATGTAAATAAAAGCTCTACACAGAAATCCATATGAACACGCATAGAAAATCCCCCCCATAGCTAATGTCAGAAATAAACAGAGACCAGGCCATCGATGCAAGAATTTCCTTCACCTCCCTGGCGGTATGATTCTGTCAGATTTCCGGTGCTGAAAGCGGTACCATTATTCTGCATGGAAATTTGGCGTTTTATATTGTAGGCCTGTAATTCTTAGGAATAACTCACTTAAATCTGTCCAAACCAAAGTCTAGTAGACATCCCGGGTATGAGAAAGTTCAAAGAACAAAATCATAAATTATAATATAATAAATAACTATAAAATAATAACAAATATTAATATAATAATAATAAAAGTGTTTTTCAGTGTTTGATGACGAATTTCCCCACAAATCGCTATCGCTCAATTCTGCAAGTGATTCTAATTTATTATCGCTGTTTTTTAGCTGGTCTAAAACCACTTTTGACATAAAGGGACACTTTTTGGTTGCTATGGACAATCTCCAGTTTCCAGGCAGAAAGAACAGTTTTTATTATATAAAAGTGCATGCAGGACACTGGCGGTGTGTAATTATTTTATACAGAACTGTAATCTGTAAGATTACAGTACACTGTATGTGTATTGTGTGTTTCACTTTTTGAATTTGGCGCCAAACTCCGCCCCCGTGCGCTGCAACGTCGCAGGGAACGGAGCTCGACGGCACTCGGCAGTGTGGATCGAGCGAGATGACGGCTCGCTCACACATCAGGGACACATCGCAGGATCCAGGGACAAGCTAAGTACCGTATTTATCGGCGTATAACACGCACCCCAAGTTTAGGAGGGAATTTTAAGGAAAAAAACTTTTAGGAGGGAAATTCAAGGAAAAAAAACTTACATTTAAATGCAGCATGCAGCCTTGCCCAGTGTCCATCTGCAGCCTTGCCCAGTGTCCATCTGCAGCCTTGCCCAGTGTCCATCTGCAGCCTTGCCCAGTGTCCATCTGTCCATCTGCAGCCTTGCCCAGTGTCCATCTGTCCATCTGCAGCCTTGCCCAGTGTCCATCTGTCCATCTGCAGCCTTGCCCAGTGTCCATCTGTCCATCTGCAGCCTTGCCCAGTGTCCATCTGTCCATCTGTAGCCGTGCCCAGTGTCCATCTGCAGCCTTGCCCAGTGTCCATCTGTCCATCTGCAGCCGTGCCCAGTGTCCATCTGTCCATCTGCAGCCGTGCCCAGTGTCCATCTGTAGCCTTGCCCAGTGTCCATCTGTCCATCTGCAGCCGTGCCCAGTGTCCATCTGTCCATCTGCAGCCGTGCCCAGTGTCCATCTGTCCATCTGCAGCCGTGCCCAGTGTCCATCTGTCCATCTGCAGCCGTGCCCAGTGTCCATCTGTCCATCTGCAGCCGTGCCCAGTGTTCATCTGTCCATCTGCAGCCTTGCCCAGTGCCTTTGCGATCGTGTCAGTCCCGGCGGTTTTTAAAATTTGGTGCCGATTTCTGTGGAGAGGAGCGAGCGGGGCCGAGTGTACTTCGGCTAGACTCGGCTCCTCTCGCAGTTCCGCCCATCTCCACTGACTGCGCCGCTGACGGAGAAAGCCGAGTGTACTTCGGCTAGACTCGACTCTGCTCACAGTCACAGGCAGGACTGCGAGAGGAGCCGAGACTAGGCGAAGTACACTCGGATTTCTCTATGTCAGCGGCGCAGTCAGTGGAGATGGGCGGAACTGCGAGAGGAGCCGAGTAAAGCCGATTGTACTTCGGCTTCGGCTCCGCTCGCTCGTTTTCAGCAGGGGAATTCGACGGAGTATCGGCGTATAACACGCACCCACGATTTTCCCCTGATTTTAAGGGGAAAAAAGTGTGTGTTATACGCCGATAAATACGGTAACTTCCCCTGTATCCTCCCCTGTATCCTGCGATGCGATCCCGAGTCTGGCTCGGGGTTACCGCTTTAGGTACTGAAATCTTACCCCCAGCCAGACTCGGGAATACCGCTAGGGGGGGGTTAAGAGCCAGTTCACACCAGACGCAGTTCCGTGTGCTTTTTTTCTGCACAAAATGCATGCACAGTGTTTTCCATGTATTCCAATGGCTCTAGTTCACACCATGCAGTCAGTTTACGGTCAGTTTCTGCACCGGAAACGGACTGCATGGTGTGAACTAGAGCCATTGGAATACATGGAAAACACTGTGCATGCATTTTTAGTGCAGAATAAATGCGCACAAAACTGAACGGAACTGCGTCTGGTGTGAACTGGCCCTTAAAGTGGTTGTAAACCCGGAAATAAATAAAAAAACACCTGCAAGACAAAGCCATAATGAGCTAGTATGACTAGCATACTAGCTCATTATGCATTACTTACCTTAGATCGAAGCCCCCAAAGCCGTCTTCGTCTCCTCCTCCAGCCGCAGCCACCTCTCCACAGATACCCGGAAGGTTACTTCCGGGTATCGCCGCTCCGGCCAATCACAGCGGCGCTCCGGCGCTGTAATTGGCTGGAGCGGCAAAGACGTCACTCAGCGAATGCGCGCGGGAGCCGTCAAATCCGGCAAAGCCGGATTTGTGAATGGGGATTCTGACTGTCATGTGCCGTATACCTTATGGCAAATATTTTCTAAACTGTGTAGGTTTAGGAGATATTGCAAACACCTACAGGTAAGCCTTAATCTAGGCTTACCTGTAGGTGTAAATTCCGGGGGAGTGTTTACAACCACGGCCGCTGTAGTGACGTTTCGTCGCCGCCATCTTGCTCCACCTCACACTCCTGCACAGTAATGATAGTGAGAAGTGGCCAAGCGGACATCTTGTTACACCCAACGAAGTTTTAGATTTCAGTTATTTTCAAAACAAAAACGGAGTTTATATGCTTAAATACATTTGGAAATCATACGGACTATTTACATGTTAAATTTTAAAAGCAGCAGAAAACCTTACATGCTTGCTAATGTGACCGAACACCTCTGATTTTCACATCTAACATTTATGCCTTGTTTCCACTGAACGGAACGGTTCGGGTCGGTACAGAATGGAACGGTTTGAATGGTCCGGTCTATTCTGGTGAGCGTTTCCACTGCAAGTCGGACTGTCAGGGACCATTCAGGGTTTAGAAAAAATGCCTCGCGTGTCCGCCAATCAGTGGAATGTATTGTAGCTCCGCCCTAACCGAACCGTTCCATTTTCTATGGCCCCACATCTGAAGCAGGACCCAGAATGGTGCGGTACGGTTCGGTTTTATGGCACGCTTTTATAATGGAAACACCCAAAATAGCGTACCGTACCGAACCGATCCGCTCAGTGGAAACGAGGCATTAGTTAAATGTGAAAATCAGAGGTGTTCTGTCACATTAGCAAGCATGTAAGGTCAGCAGGTTTGCTGCTGCTTTGCTTTTAAAATTGAACATGTAAACAGTCCGTTAGATTTACAAATACTGTATTTAGAGCCGGTTCACACAGGGGCGGCACGAATTTGGGGGCGACTCGGCAAGGCGATCTCAAGACGACTTGAGAGGCGATTTGCAAAAGGACTTCTGTATTGAAGTCAATGCAAGTCGCCCCGAGTCGCCCCCAAAGTAGTACAGGAACCTTTTTCTAAGTCGGAGCGACTTGAGTCGCTCCTATTAGAACGGTTCCATTGAACAGAGCGGGATGCGACTTGTCAGGCGGCTGAGTCGCCTGATATAGAGTCGCCCCTGTGTGAACCGGGTCAGAAGCATGTAAGCTCCGTTTTGTGTTGAAAATAACTGTGACATCTAAAATTCTGGTGGGTACAACAAGATTTGTCTTCTTTTTTTTTTTTGCTGATCCGAAAAATTATCCGATCCGTGACTCTGATCCGAGGATCGATCCGATCCGTGAGTTTTTTGATCCGTTGCACCCCTAATAGTGAGTATAACAAGCATGCTTTACTGCATATACAGACTGGTTTCACGGTTGTGGGTTTAGTAACACTTTAAATAATTGCATTCTCCTGTGCATCCATTCCTTATCGGAGCAGATAGCCCATTTTCAAAAGAGGTCAGATTATGTTTCATAAATGATTGATAAATCAGGCATGCTTATCTACATAACCAGCCAGTGATCTTTATCTGTATGTGCATCCAAATGATCACTAAAAGGGTGTCCACACATGGATTGAACTTTGACCGGTTCAGCAGGGACCAGCTGTATTTCAATCCATGTATGGGCAGACTGGTTGTACATGAGTTGATCTATCGATTGACTTGTGTACAACAAGCTTTTCAGGTATTTCCCAAGCGATCAGTGCCGCCGGCTATAGCTCCCGACACCGATCATTGTATTCTGATGGTGGGGAAGTCTCCCTGCTGTCAGAATACAATAGCACAGCAGCCATGATTCCCCCAACCACCACGAATGTGTGAATGGGGGGGGTCTGGTAAATTTTTTTATTTTTTTTTGTTCAACCGCCTGGTTGAACGAAAAAGAAAAAAATATGTATGGCCAGCTTAATAGAGTGGTCAGTATACTCAGCAATTTCCCATGTACTGGACATTCACATCTCAGCTTGGATGATCTCCAGTTCCTAAAGGACATTGTGTGGGTTTCGGTTATCTCTACTCAACTTTGGTATGTAAGCAGAGATAAACTGAAGTTGGACACAGTGAGATGGTCCTATGACTAAATGAAAGCAAAAGGGAGGAGAGAGAAGCTCCAAGCCAATCCTTTAAACAGCTTAGGAATTTATTCAGTATATACCGTATATACTCGAGTATAGGCCGACCCGAATATAAGCCGAGGCACCTAATTTTACCACAAAAACTGGGAAAACTTATTGACTCGAGTATAAGCCTCGGGTGTGCCTCACTGTGTCCATGCCTAGACTGACGTTTAACATGGGAGTCTATGGAAGGGGTGGCCGGTTTTGAAAAATTGGTGGTCCCCCGGACAAGAAACTTTGCACACTTGTAGGAGGAAGAGTGGGGCTACATGTGTGCCAAGTTTGGGGTCCAGGGGACGTATGGCCGGCCGGTACCAGCTCCCCAAAGTCCGGGAGATCAGGCGCAAAAAGGTGACTCGAGTATAAGCCGAGGGGGGCATTTTCAGCACAAAAAATTGTGCTTAAAAACGTGGCTTATACTCGAGTATATACGGTAAGTATAAAACAACACTAAAAACTTGCGTGAAAAATGTTGGAGCACTTTCTGAGTGCTGGAGCGGGTGGGAGCTTCCACGTGCAGCGTCACAGGAGGACCGCCTGGAAGTCTAACTATTGAGACTAAATGTCCACCCCCTTAGATTTTTTTTTTCTCCAGTTAACCCTGTGCTCGAAATCAGGCATGCAGTGTCTTTAAAGCCTGGTACACACGATCGGATTTTCTGCGGAAAAATCGTAGGACTTTTATCCAAAGGGCGTTGGCCAGGAACTTGTCTTGCATACAAACGCCAAAGAATTGTCAGCCAACAAACACGAAACTAAGTGTTTTTTTAGCTCTTTAGCGCCATCCTTTGGGCGACTTCTGCCAATGTTGTGTTATGGTGAGCATTGCCTCTGAGCATGCGCGTTTGTACTTTGGAGTTTTGTCTGACAGACTTGTGCACACACAATCGGATGATCAGACAACACAATTGTTGGAAGACGATTTTAAAGCATGCTATCCAACATTTGTCCGTAGAAAATCCGACAATTGTCCGATGGAGCATACAAACAGTTGGATTTTCCGCCAACAGCCCGTCATCACACAATTCCCGTTGGATAATCCGATCCTGTGTATGAGGCTTTACACACACTACACTGCTTGCCAAACATATATAATGTGACCAACCGGCAACTCAATACTGACTGACAGATGAACTACAGAACACCAGCATCACTTACACCAAGTCAGCAACACCCCCCTCTTTAACTTGAAAAGACCAAACCAAAATTAGCAGCACTTTTTTAGTGGCTCATAAATCTCCGACATACGAGAAGACTTACAATGCTGACGGACTGGGATAATCCTGGTAGAGGCAATTTCTAAGAAAACAAATCCAAATGTTGCCAATTCCTGCGCTCCTTTTTTAAGAGCACCCCATGTGTAACTTCTGACTCTAAACAGGCCCTATCTGTAGATACCGAAGAAGGAAGCCATTGCTGCTAAAACTGACCAATCCCAAGTCAGGAGGCCAATAAAAATGTTCAGCTGTTCCATTTACTTTCCACATATTTTCTTTATTATTGTCAGTGGAAACACACGCTTCCTGGATCTTTTAAAACAGGGCAGAAGCCACATTTTTATTTTTTGGATCTTTGGAGAGTGGGAAAGGGATAGAACCCCTGTCAGTTGTTAAAGAGTAACTCTACTGTTATAAAACAAACAAAAAAAAAACAAACACATCCCTCTCTATGTACATTGCAGGGATTTTAACAAACTTTTTTGGAGATTCCTATCTTTTTGTTACTCTGCAGAAATAGCTGTTTGTCTGTGTCCATGTTCAGAAAGAATCTGTATGGGAGTGGAAAAGTATTCATACCCCTTGAAATTTTCCAAGTTTTGTCACGTTACAACTAGGGCTGCAACTAACGATTATTTTCATAATCGATTAGTTGACCGATTATTGTTTCGATTAATAACCGTAAAAAAAAATAAAAAAAAAAAGGTAATTTTTTGCATTTTTACATTTTGTTGGGCCAATTTGTTGTTGGGCAGATTACAAAACACAAATTGACGCAAAAACACATTACATGCTTTTCTGTAGCTTCTCCATTGAAGTATATTAAACCAAAAAACTAAAATAGCACAGTTTTGCGTTAAAAAAAAAAGTCCTTGCCCTTTCCAAATACGCAGCAGCTGAAAAAATCATGGATGTGAACGTGTCCCATAGGAAACCATGTAAATGACCTGTAGTGTGTTTCTGCAAAAAGCACCAAAAAACACAGAGGTGTGACCCAGGCCTGAGATGTTTAGTAACATGGGGTTAAAAAAACTAATATTAGTACAAAAAGAGCAAATAATTGCTACTGTAAGGGGTTCATTTTTTAGACTCCATTCACACAGGGGCAACACGACTTCCAGCACGACTTTGGGAGGCAACTTGGACACGACTCCAGTATGAATCACAGACCTGGAGCTACTTACAAGGCAACTTCAAGTTGCCTCCAGGACAGGAGACATTCCAGTGGCCAATCAAACAAGAATCAGCTCTGTGGGAGGGAGAGGTTTGCCTGAGAATTGTAAGTTCTCTTCCTGGAAAGTTGCTTCTGTTAAGACAGGGGATCCGACTTCTGAGCCGACTTCCATTGAAATCAATAGGTACAGGTCGCCTAGCAGTTGCCTAGAAGTCGGATTGAAGTAGTAGACTTTTTTGAAGTCGGAGCGACTGCAGTAGTGTGCATTAAGACGGCTCCATTCACTTACATTGATTTTCTCATACAGCGCGACTTGAGGCGACCTGGGGCGACTTGAAGTCGGATCCAAAGTTTCCCCTGTGTGAATGGGCTCTTACTGTGGGACAGTGAAAGTAATATTTACAGTAGCAATTTGCTCTTTTTGTACTATAAAGGGTTAATTTTAGTTTATTTTTAACCTCATTATGTTACTGGCCGATTAATCAATTATGAAAATTGTAATCGATTAATTTCATAATCGATTAGTTGTCGATTAATCGATTAGTTGTTTCGGCCCTAGTTACAACCAAAAACGTAATTGTATTTTATTGGGATTTTATGTGATAGACCAACACAAAGTGACAAATAATTGTGAAGTGGAAAGGAAATAAGTGGTTTTCAAAATGTTTCAAATAAATACAGTGGCGGCAGGTTTTTAATTGGGGGGGCACTGCCAGCACCCCCACCGGTCCAATGACAGAGCACCCCCCGGCGGTCCTGTCACTTACCGGATCATGGCTGATCTCCTCTCCTCCTTCTCCTGGAGGTGCGGAGTGCTGCGGCTCTGGTGTCCGCTCTTCCATATTTTCAGCATACTGTTCCTCCTCCACCTCAGCGCTAGGCATCCAATAGGATCACCTGACGCTTAGGCCAATCGAGAAACAGTTCTTACGACCTGCCTCCTGATTGGCAGGGAGAAACTTTAGTGTGAAGATAGCAATAATTCATTCACTATAGTCACACAACAGGGTGGGATCGGGACGCAGTGCTCTGCGCCCAGAGCCCACCCTTTTTTTTGAAGCCTATTAGAACCTCTGGCTCTAATCACGTGCTTCAAAAATCCACCCCCCCCCCATTGGAATCCATGCACCCGACTCCCCGATATGTAGATCAGGGGGCTGGACGCATGGATAGGGGGGCGGCACCCGTGCACCCTCTATGGATGGGCCGCCACTGAATAAATATCTGAAAAGTGTGGCGTGCATTTGTATTCAGTCCCCTTTACTCTGATACCCATATTCAAGGCACTGTAATTATCAGCTTCTGCACCTGCAGGGCTCTAATAAGGAAATTGGCAGGGTCTGCACCCCTTTAGATGCGTTTTACCTTTGAGAGTATCTCACCAAAAATGACAAGGTTTGTTGCAGGAGATGCTAAAAATCTGATTTGTATGTTGGCGCAGACTTATATTGCATTTTACAGAAAATTACAGCGCTGCAAATTGGAAAGGAAAGGTCGTTTTTAATAACATTCAATTACAATATGACACGTGTCACTGTATATGTTATATATATTTTTTTGCCAATTTTTTTCACCCCACAAAAGCAGAGTTACCCTTTAATGCCTCCAGGAGAGAATTTGTCTAATTTTCTTTCCTGGTGATGGAAGTACAGAAATTAAGAATACCTCCTGCCCCCAAAACAGATGGCCAGTAAAAGTCTCAGTTAAATATGTCCAGCTGGGTTTTCCCTGCGTTTTTTTAAAAGTAATCTGGTGTAGTTTTGTTCACCGATTCAAGAAAAAAAATAAAAATCGCACCTGAACCAGACAGAAAAATGCACAGGACTTTTTATACATGAGCCACGGCCAGCCCGCAGATATGTGAACCGAATCTATAGAGAAGACTGCTGGTTCATGTCATGCGAATTGGATGCGGTTCAAAAACGCATCTAATTCGCATATATGTGAATCAAGCCTAAGAAGTTCTAAACCCTCCCACCTCTATCATGGTCCCGACAGCTTTTTTTTGTGATTTGTAACATCCTGTCCCAGCCACAAATTAATAATAAGGACATTTTACCAAAAAGGGGACACAGACAACAAAAACTCCCCAAAACTTCTGCCACTGGAGAGTTTCCCCAACCTCCTCTCCTGGTGACCACATTGGAGAGATTTCCTTTTACTTCCTAATGGCTAACAAGCTTGTTCTACCTGAAAATTTAAAGTAATAATAAAGCTTCACCTTTTTTTTCTGTCAAGGCGATGACTTACATTATATGCTACGTCTTTCATTTTTACACTCTGGATGCCGATGGGATACTTAGCACTCCTTCCCCTTCAAGCGAGTCTCCTTTCCCGTATAGGGTCCTATGGAGCCACCCATGTGTGCGCACGTCAGGCCAGGAGCTGCGTGTACTACTGCAAACACACCGTCATAAAGCGTTAGGATAGCGAGCTGCTGCCTTGCTCCAGTATCCTCCCTTCTTAAAGCCAATAAATGGGCAGCTGCTGTCTGTTGTGACTTGGGGCAGAGTGTGCTTTTTCCAACAGGAAATTTGGGGAAGTGGCACTTAGGGATCTGGCAAAGTTTGTGTTTTGGCACACATTTTCAAAGAAAAAGGTGCATTGTTGCAGATGTGCTGCTTGCAGTTTAACCACCTCGCGCTCGCCGTACGAGAATATACGGCCGCAAGGTGGTTGTCAAATGCCGGGAGGCCGTCATTATACGGCCTCCGCTATTTGGCCACTGGGGGGCGCGCGAGCGCCGCCGGCGGCGCGCGCACGTGCCCGGCGCTTCACTGCAATGCCGATGTGCGTGCCTGGCGGCCGCGATGTCCGCCAGGCACCCCCGATCGGCGGTTACAGAGACAAGGACATGGATCTGTGTGTGTAAACACACAGATCCATGTCCTGTCAGGGAGAGGAGACCGATGCTGTGTCCCTTGTACATAGGGACACAGATCGGTCACCTCCCCCAGTCACTCCCCTCCCCCCACAGTAACAATCACTCCCAGGGAACACATTTAACCCCTTCCTCGCCCCCTAGTGTTAACCCCTTCCCTGCCAGTCACATTTATACAGTAATCAGTGCATATTTATAGCACTGTTTGCTGTATAAATGTGAATGGTCCCAAATTAGTGTCAAAAGTGTCCGATGTGTCCGCCATAATGTCGCAGTCACAAAAAAATAAATCACTGATCGCCGCCATTACTAATAAAAAAAAAAATATATATAAAAATGCCATAAAACTATCCCCCTATTTTGTAAACGCTATAACTTTTGCGCAAACCAATCAATAAACGCTGATTGCGATTTTTTTTTACCAAAAATATGTAGAAGTATACGTATCGGCCTAAACTGAGGAAAAAAATATAAAAAAAAAAAAAAAATTGGGATATTTATTATAGCAAAAAATCAAAAAATATTGCTTTTTTTTCAAAATTGTCGCTCTATTTTTGTTTATAGCGCAAAAAATAAAAACCGCCAAAGTGATCAAATACCACCAAAAGAAAGCTCTATTTGTGCGAAAAAAAGGACGTCAATTTTGTTTGGGAGCCACGTCGCACTACCGCGCAATTGTCATTCAAAGCGTGACAGTGCTGAAAGCTGAAATTTCGCCTGGGCAGGAAGGGGGTATATGTGCCCAGTAAGGAAGGGGTTAAAAGAGATGTACGTTTTTGTTTTTTTTAGAATCATACTTACCTAGATAGATGCAGCATCAGTTCAATGCTGCATCTGTCCCCCAGTGCCTCTAACACTGAGAACTGAACGATCGAACACCGCCGATCCCTCGGTTCTCACAGCTCCCTGAGCTGACAGCGAGCAGCTCTCTGTTTTGCCTCCCCCCACGTGCTGACTGGAGTACTGGGCTTATGAGGGGGCGGGAGTGGCCGGCTCAGGCTCTCACCGGCTCGCTGAGAGGCTGAGCCAGGCATGTGGGCGGATCCAGACTCCATTGTCGCGATCTTGCCCGAGCCTGGACGGGCTCTGTGACGTCAACAGACAACGGAATTCAGCCTGCCGTCTGCTGAAAATGGGTCATAGGAGTACAGAATGACCTGCACTCCTCTGATCCACAAGAGGACAGCCAAATGAGCTTTGGCTGTACTTCTCCTTGAAACATGCAGAGCATTAATACTTTTTTAAAGCATAACTAAAAGGCAAAAGTTTTGGATACAGTGCAGAGGGATTACAACGCTTGTCAGTTTTTATTGCTGTCTGTGCCTCAGTTAGCGAGATTTACCCCATTTGTCTTGTTTACCATTATCATTGAAAGTGAAAACAAAAGAAAAATCCCAAAGTTTGGGTTGTTTACAGAAAAGTAATAGAGGAGAAATCTTCCAATGGGGACACTAGTTCTGGTAAGCTGGGGGTCCCCAAGGAATTCCCTTCATTTGCAGGGATTTCCTCTCACTTCCTGTTTGGCTATGGGATAGGAAGTGAAGGGAAATTTCTACAATGGAAAACAGATGGCGGAAAAAAAAATCTGACAAGGGTTATAACCCTCCCTTACTCTATCCAAAAAAAAAAAAAAAAAAAAAAAAAAAAAAGGGTTTTGCGGGGTTAAATTTACAAATCTAACCCCCCCCCCTGCATTGTTAACTTCACTTTTGTAGGGTACAAATAAAAAAAATAAAAAACAAGCCGCTATATGTTAACCACTTGAGACCCGCGCTATAGCCGAAAGACGGCTGCAGCGCGGCTCTCAAGTGCCGAGAGGACGTCGGGGAACAGCTGTGCGGCGCGCATCACGTGATGCCGAGGAGCGTGCCTGGCGGCCGCGATGTCCGCCAGGTACAACACAGAGATCCATGTCCTGTCAGGGAGAGAGGAGACCGATGCTGTGTCCCTTGTACATAGGGACACAGATCGGTCTCCTCCCCCAGTCAGTCCCCTCCCCCCACAGTAAGAATCACAAATAGGGAACATAGATTAACCTCTTCCCCGCCCCCTAGTGTTAACCCCTTCCCTGCCAGTCACATTTATACAGTAATCAGTGCATTTTTATAGCACTGTTCGCTGTATAAATGTGAATGGTCCCAAAATGGTGTCAAAAGTGTCCGATATAATGTCGCAGTCACGATAAAAATTGCTGATCGCCGCCATTACTAGTAAAAACAAAATATTAATAAAAATGCTATAAAACTATCCCCTATTTTGTAGACGCTATAACTTTTGCGCAAACCAATCATAAACGCTTATTGCGATTTTTTTTGACCAAAAATATGTAGAAGAATACGTATCGGACTAAACTGAGAAAAAAAAACTTTTTTAAAAAAAAATTGGGATATTTATTATAGCAAAAAGTAATAAATATTGTGTTTTTTTTTTCAAAATCGTCGCTCTTTTTTTGTTTATAGCGCAAAAAATAAAAACCGCAGAGGTGATCAAATACCACCAAAAGAAAGCTCTTTTTGTGGGAAAAAAAAAAGGACGTAAATTTTGTTTGGGAGTTACGTCGCACGACCGCGCAATTGTCATTCAAAGCGACGCAGTGCCGAAAGCTGAAATTTCGCCTGGGCAGGAAGGGGGTTATGTGCCCAGTAAGCAAGTGGTTAAACTATAACGTCCTCATTCCTTGTACACTACAGGACTGCAAGTTGTTCTCAGCTTGCTTATATAATAAACTTGATTTAGCAATTTAGTAAATGATCCCCCACATAAATGAAAATATTTTATGAGCTCAATATACCGACGTATAATTATGGCAGACCAGAGACCAGAAAAGGATGCAAGTGAATCACAGCCCTGCCCTAAATACTGGGCACAGCAGAGCAAAGTCCAGCTCCAGGACAGAGTGGCTGGGCACAGCTGCAGTGCTGAGCGTGTTCTGCGGTCTGATAGGTCTCTGCTTGATCTCTGTGCAGAACGGTGCCAAACTATTTCACAACAAAACATTTGCTGCAGTTTGCCAACTCTTTGCCTTTTTGACCTAAAAGGAGGTGTCTGCTGACTCCAGTTCACTTTCCCTTTGCAGCACAAAATGTAGCAGCCACAGGGTTTTAAAGAAGACCTGTCAGTAAAAACCACAACACATTAAACCTTGACTTTCAGATTTATCAAAGCCAATGTTTTCCTCTTTGCTATGGATAAAACCGGGAAAGATCAGAACCTCTACCAGAGCTTTAGGTTGGGTTCACACCTATGCGAATTGGATGCGGCTGACAGGAGAGTGTGACCGACTCTCTATGGAGCTGGTTCACATATATCCATTGCGGCTTGCACAGGAATGCTGTGCGTCTTTGGCTTCGTTTCAGGGCCGAATTCAGACACAAATTCGGGCCCAAAACAGAGAACAGGTACGCACCATACCCATGCTGTGAGCCGCATCCGTCAGAGGTGTAAACCCAGCCTTAGTGCTACCTGGGAACTTTCCTCTCCATTTGTCCAGATGGCCATTGGCACTGGGATTGAAAGCAAGAGAAAATCCATAACTTTGAGCTGTCAGTAACTTCTGTGATGGTGGAGGTGAGCAGTGATGACTAGGCCTCACTTAGCAATGTCCTGGGAGTATTCCAGTCAGGCTTCATAAGGTATGTAAATGGCCTACATCTATAACAAGGGTATTATACATCTTAAAAAGAGCTGCACATTTTTAATCTACAAACATCCCTTACCTGCATAGGCAGGTTTTTTTGTAAGGGTGAACTATCCTTTTAAGGCTTGTTGGGGACGGTGTCCGAATCCTGAATCCCCAAATAGCTGGCGAGAAAAAAAAAAAAACACACAAACCTAAAAACAATGCAATATTATTATTATGGAGGGTTCCCCCGTCTTAACCCCGGGGGAGACATCATGCCTGTCACCCCCATCTTCCCTGGCGGATACCGGGCCGGGCCTGGCCTTGGGGCTGTGTAGTGAGTATCCCAGATTGTCCCCACCTTGTTGGGACACAGTCTCTCTGTCCTCCCTTATTCTAAGGGCATCATCATTAATCCTTGTCCCTTTCCTTTCTAGTATATTACGCTACAACACTCCTGATGAATGGCTGTAATGCCAGGAGATGCGTTGAGTGCCACTAGATGCCCTAAGTTACCTGTCCCTACAATGTTTTTTAACCCATTTATCTTATTCTTATTATTATTATTATCTTATGTACAGTTATTATGTTGAATTCCTATTTGTATTGCATGCTCTGTAGCAGCATATTTAGTGTAAGTCATGTGACTGGTTATGACTAAGGCCTTATAGGCTGAAACACGTCAACATTTCCTATTTGCGTTTGTCTACTGTAGCTTGTCAATAAATACGTCAATTTTTTAAGAGCAACGCCTGGAGTGCAGATCATCTTTTCTTCAGTCACTTCTACTCAGCCAGCGACTGTGGATCGAGCACCTGGGAGCTCTGCTTTCTATGTGATGTATGGGTAGTAGCACTGACTTTTTTGTTTATACTCTAAGTCATGTGACTATTTATTTGATACAATATTTTTCTACAATGTAACAATAAATCATGTACTGTAAATTTTATGTTTCTGTCTATATCTGACATGGCGGTTGCCTCACTCAAAGTCCCACAGCTCTCTTTTTCTACAATGCAATATTATGTTATGTGTTTGTAGCAAGTGGAGGGTTTACTTTTGTGTCGCAGAACAGACATTGGCTTTAAAGCGGACTTCCACGGCCAAACGTTTTTTTTTTGGTCATTAACTTGTTTATGGCATACTTAAAGGAACACTAAGGCTCCTTTCACACTGGGGCGTTTTTCATGCGGTTTAGCGCTAATATTATTAGATTATTAGGCATGAGAAGCCCACAAGCACTAATTTCCTTGTTGCAGTGTGCTCGTTCCCGCACATGCTCAGTCGTAACGGCGAGCAGGGACGTCGACTTCCGGGTTGCCATAACAGGCGGTGCCGTTCGTGAAAGTTACCGCCCTGTTGTGATGTAAACAAAACCACAGGTAATAAATACATACCAAAGCGTCGCTCACTACGGGAGAGACCTGCAAGGTACTGACAATGCTCTCTTTCACAATTTCATATGTAAATGCTCCGGTAACGTAATGGTGACTAATGATTGCTGTCCCTCGTTTCTAATGGAGGCTTTTGAAACTCCCTCCAAAGTTTGTTGATGTGATCGCGTCACTTCCGGCTTACGAAATCCTGCGATAGCGGATAGCAAGGTTCCACAATGACTCCTGGGAGCTATGACAAGAAGCTCCCAGGGCACACTGCGGTTACAGGAAGTGACGCACTACCCGCACTTCATACAGACAGGAAGCTATCGGAAAACAAAAAAGGTAGTGTACAGAATAAAAAAACACATCCGTTTTCACTTGCTTTACAGGCTGCAGCATGATTGAGCTCATGTCTTGAAATAGGGTGGAGCTCCGCTGTAAAAAAGATTCGTAAATTTCCAATAATATGAAGCTTTAAGCCCCATGTGAAGCATGATTTAAGACAGGTCAGCTTTAACATGCACCTTTCACCCGACAAGGAAAAGATCGTACTCTTCACAGCAATGCAATAATCCACGTAACAAATCATTCACATGGCAATACTGAAATGATCAGACAATTATTCCTCTCCATTTGATTAAGAGTGATCCTAAATACTTCCTTTTCTGGCTTTAATGACGCCAAGTACACAGAATACACAGGTTTGCGGGATGAATCGGGAGAGGCAGACAGAAAGCACAAAAAAATAAATAAAACCCACACACTCTATAAAAGACAGCCTATTATTTATAATCAGCATTGACATTTTATTTAAAAAGGGAGGAAACTGTTCCATAAAATAAATAAAGCATGACTATAGTGCCCTGTGACAAGCCGGGTCTGAAAGTAGACACCACTAAACACACATAATGACACATTCACCAAATTGGTCCTCAGGGTCCATGCAGCAAAGTACAGCAGTTTCTGCTTTCATTGCCGGGGTGATGCTATAAAAAGGAGGCAAAAGGAGTATAAATCAGTTAAAGTGCAACTCCAGACAAGTGGAATTAGTGGCCTGCTAAAGCCATCTAGGAAGCAGCGCAGCTCTCTAAAAAGACAAGCCCTTTCAATTCACTTATGTTATCATCAAACAGTAAGCGCTTTTGAGCTAGGACAACACAAGAGAATTGAATCCAATGCCACTAACAACAACATATAAACTCAGGTCTAATTAAACGTCAAGTTTAAAATAGGCTATATACATTTAAGTTGCATCAAAATAAAGGTAGTGCAAAGTCCTACAGTTTTTCTTTAAAAAGCAGCCACAGCCTAAGTACAGAAGCCAGCCCCTTACCAGAACGCTGCAGAGAAGGACGATTTCTGTGTGAAAGCAGTGGTCTCTCTGCTGAAGTCCAACATGACCCCTGCTGAGTCAAAGCTGGAGTTTCCCAAAGAACAGGCAACATATGGTCTGCTGATTGTAGAGTTATAGGTGTGACTATAGGTAAGCACGTTAGATCTTTGCAGAGAGGCCACTGCTTGTACACAGAGTTAAGCCCTGTACACACGGCCGGGAATCCCGTCTATGTGAAAACCGTTTGTTTTCCTGATGGGATTCCTGGCAAGCTTGCCTTGCAAAGCTGTGTATACACACAGCCATTCAAAAGAACCGCTGTTCTTTTGAACAGCAAGAACGCGGTGACGTCGACTACAACGATCCGGCGTCGCATTCATTTCGTCGCCGCCATCTTGCTACACCCTACACTAACCTTGTATGCTACCGCGCATGCGTTCGAATCGTTATCGAGCATGCGCGGTTTTTCTCCCCTGCAGGTAAGCATACAGACGACCGGTTTTCTCGGCAGGAAAACTCTGCCAGGAATCCCGACGGGAAAATAGAAAGCAGGTTCTCTATTTTTTCCGGGCAGTTTTCCTGTCGGGAAAACGCCTAGGGGGCATACACACGGCCGGAATTCCCAGCAAAAAGCTCTCCTGGCAGTTTTCCTGCCGGGAAAACCGGTCGTGTGTACGAGGCTTAAGGGTCTTTACCTGCAGCATGCTGGCAGGGCAGATTTTCCTGCTGTGGCTGCTTTCTAAAGAACATGAACTGTAAGACTTCACGCCTTTTGTTTTAATGCACCTGGAAAGCATTTAACTTATTTAAAACTAAAAGTTCAGTTGGGCCCATTTACATGAGAAATGCCTTCTGGATCACTTTTCAGAGGGAGCTTGACAAGTGACTGGGAATGTTATCTCCTCATCGCCTATTTCAACCCCTAAGGCTCCATTCACACCATAGTGTCTGATTAACAAAAGTCAGCAGCTACTGACTTTTATATGGGTGGAACTCCGCTTTAAAGAAGAAAAAAAAAGAAGAAAAAAAAAAAGAAGAAAAACAGTAACGTTAGCCAAATTTTTTTGTATAATGTGAAAGATGATGTTACGCTCTAGTGTATACCCAGCTTAAATCTACAATAATAGCACCCAACTGCTAGAGAAAAATCACACATGCAGCCATGCTGTAAGGCCCCATACACAAGGGCACCATTTAACCTTAGTAAACAGAAGAGCAACATATACAGCAAGCTTCACAAGGCATTTAATAAAACCTTAAACAGGCATTTACAAAGCTCGTAAAAAGCTTTGAGAGTGCTTGCTGAATCTAATCTGATGCTCTTCAGATTAGTTTTTACAAGCCAAGACTAGACAATTCCTGAACACAAATTCTTAACCACCATAGCTAGGGAGGTATTCTGATCACCAATGTCATGGTGGAAAAACACCACTGACCACCAACTTTTCAAAGGGCACTTACCATGAACCACCATAAGGGAGCGCTAACTCCTGACCACCGAGTCCTGCAAGCTGTTCTGTGCATTACATAGTCCTGGCCCTCGCACTCTAAATGCTGCGCTGGATATGCCATGTCCTAAGCTAAAATGTGGGGTTGCTTGTACTGTCCTGCTATTTTACGACCTCAAGAAATGCAATTGGCAGTCTGAGCATCTTTTCTTTTCCCCTTTCAACATTTTTGGTACCTTTTTATCTTTTATATAGTAATATTTATTTTTTTTAAAAACCCAGTGATTATTAAACACCAAATAATGTCTCAAAAATTCATTTGGGCACAGTGTTAAATGATGGAGTACCGTATATACTCGAGTCACCTTTTTGCGCCTGATCTCCGGGACTTTGGGGACCCGGTACCGGCCAGCCGTAGGTCTCCTGGACCCCAAACTTAGCACACATATAGCCCCACTCTCTCTCTACAAGAGTGCAAAGTTTGTTGTCTGGGGTTTTTCAAAGCCGGGCACCCCTTCCATAGACTCCCATGTTAAACGGTCATTTTACTGGTGACTTTGGGGACCCGGTACCGGCCGGTCGTAGGTCCCCTGGACCTGAAACTTGACTCCCATGTTAAACGTCAGTCTAGTCATGGGCACAGTGAGGCATGGGCACAGTGAGGCATGCAGATGGACACCCTAGGCCATGGGTGCCCAACCCGTGGCCTTCCAGCATCTGCGAAACTACAAGTCCCATGATGCATTGCAAGGCTGACAGTTACAAGCGTAACTCCCAAAGGCAGAGGCATGATGGGACTTGTAGTTCGGCAACAGCTGGAGGGCCACAGGTTGAGCACCCATGCCCTAGGCTTATACTCGAGTCAATACGTTTTCCCAGTTTATGGTGGTAAAATTAGGTGCCTCGGCTTATATTCGGGTCGGCTTATACTCAAGTATATACGGTAAATGTAAAATTATCACAGCATCTCACTCGCTACCCTGACTTCAGTAAATGACCGTTTTGGTCTGGACTTCTGGAGTGGAGTACAACTACGACACTTTTTTAAAACATTACCACCCCCGGATAGATTTCAAAGACCAATGACTACTTTTGAAAAATTATGCGAGGAGACGGGTCCATGTTCTCATACACTCTCACAAATCTATGCATTACTAGTGGCACCCTCAGACGAGTATGTCCCCCCTTTTTTTAAAGAAATGGGAAACAGTATTAGAAAGGTCTTTTTCTATTTTACAGCAAAGGCAGATTATACATAATGTTTTAAAATCATCAATATGTACCCGGGCACAGGAAACAAATTTTAAAATTATGACGAGATGGTATCGTACACCCTCGTTATTACATAAATACTCGCCCTTGATCTCGGATAAATGCTGGAGATGCCAAATAGAGAGGGGGACTTTACTTCATATTTTTTGGGCATGCTCGAAGCTGGAACACTTCTGGAGGGAGGTATACCGAATTTCACAGAAATTTACAGATTACACCCTACCTGAAGATCCAGCTTTTTTTTTGTTACACGTTTCTAGCATACCGGGGAAAGAATATAATAAATCAATCTTGCGGCATTTTCTTAATGCTGCTAGGTCGTGTATTGCACGGCAATGGAGAGACGTGAGACCTCCTACAATATCCGCATGGCTTATAAGAATTGAAGAGGTAAATAAGATGGAAGAGATGGTATTATTGGGACAAAATCGATATGAGATTTATTTACAAACCTGGGTTTCTTGGAATATCTTTAAATTTTCGGTGGAAGGAAAAACCCTATTTGCAGCGGGCTCGACTTAATATTGGTGATTTACTAAACCTCCCCCTTTCCTACTGGCGGGTCGGCTGGGGTTTTTTTTTTTTTTTTTTCTTTTCTTGATGGTGAAAGTGTTTAAAGTAAAGTGGATAATTTGTATATTTAGGACAGTAAGGGACTGAGTCTAGAGTATAGACGGATCTATTTAAAGTTTATGTTTTGATATGGGCATATTGGTTCGTTCTGTATGATAGTATATATAAGTTTATGAATTTGGACTGATGCGATATATTTGAACTGAGATAAAATTTTGTTGTGTTGATGACTAGGGGTATTAGATCAAATGAAATGACTGTCCTATGTATAATGGAATTTTTTTCTTTAAAAAATAAAATATATTAAAAAAAAAAAAAAATTATCACAGCATCAAAAACTGAAAACTAGACTGGTAATTAAAAAAGGATCTGCAGTCTGCTCACATAATTTGTAATAAAAACATCTTTGCCATTCTGAAGCTTCCCTCCAACCACTTTGCATATTATTTTCTATATACTGCGATTCTGTACCTGCCAAATATGCTGCAGAAATCTCCCTCCACTGAGTCTGGCTGCAACCATTTTAACTGTAGGCAGCTGAAGCTGCTGCCTGTTCACTTCCTGGATTTACACAGACGCACGCCTCCAGCTCTGCGGCTCTCATTGGCCCTCTTATGCCTCATCCCCCCTCTTCCTGGCAAACTCTCACGAGAGTGAGAGAGAGAGAGAGAGCTGTGCATGATGTCATAAGCCTTGGCAAATGACCAGACAAGAAACAGGAAGTGGGCTGTATAAGGTATTTACTGGCAGAAGAAATATGTTTTACTATCCAAAGTTAAAACAACAAGAGCAGAAGATTTAATAGATGGAAAGATAAAAAAAAATGACAGAAGTTCCGCTTTAAGGAGTATTACTCAAGTGATAAAAATAGCCTGACTCTAGTACAAAAACAAAAGAACCGTCCCAGGTATAAGGTGCAGACACCAAGAGTTGGCTGCACATACATAAGGCAAATTTGTTAAAGATTTGTTACTAAACCCACAACAGTAAAATCAGTCTGTATATGCAGTAAAGCATGCTTGTTATACTTACTGTGGAGCCTAAAGCCCCGTACACACGATCGGTTTAACTGATGAAAACCGTCCGATGGATGGTTTTCATCAGACAAACCGATCGTGTATGGTACCCATCGGTCTTTTTTCCATCAGATGGAAAAAATAGAACTTGTTTTAAATTTTTCCGATGGATAAAAAACCGATGGGAATTTCCAATCGTCTATGGGCAAGTCCATCGGTTAAAAAACCCACGCATGCTCAGAATCAAGTCGCATTAAACTTAATTTTTCTCGGCTCATCTGAGTGTTTTACGTCACCGCGTTTGGAACGGTCGGTTTTTTGACTGATGGTGTGTGGCCAAGACTGATGAAAAACAATTTCATCGGATTTCCGATGGTCAAATCTATCGGACGAAAATCCATAGGTTATCCGATCGTGTGTACGGGGCTTAAGGGTTTAATCCTCTGCATTGCGTGAAAAAGCTGTTTGATTCTGTTTTCTCTGATCCTCCCCTCCTTTCACAGTCCTCAATCCATCTTCTGATAAGACAGAGCATTTGGAGTCACTCCGCACATGCTCAGTTTGGTGTGTATTGCTGGAGAGCTCTTTTTTTCTTTTCTTGGGAGAGTGCATGTGATCAGCACAGAACCAATCAGCACTGTCCAAACAGAGTGTCAGGGGTCCTACAGCCTCATAGGACAATCCGAGTAGAATGAAAACTCCTCTTACAAGCTTTAACCAGACACTGATAGAAGTCACAAGACTGCTATATACTGTTGATGAGAAAAGGTATTTAGCACTTTATATTTATTAATTGCATTTCCATGCTCTGTGTACTGTGGGAGACCAGATATAGAAAATGCAGGGTCCTGGGTTTAGTAACACTTTAACCGCTTAAGGACCGCCCACTGTATATATACACACACGCGTCAGCAGAATGGCACGGACAGACATAATCACGTAGCTGTACGTGGCCCTTTAAAATGCCTGCCGTGTGGCGCGCTCGCGACAATGCCGCCTTCCCCGTGAGTCGGACCGCGGGTCCCGTGGACTCAATTGCCGTGGGGATCCCCGCAATCGTCTCACGGAGGTATAGAGCGGGGAGATGCTTGTGTAAACAAGCATCTCCCGCTCTGACTAGTGACAATGACACTGATCTCGGCTCCGTGTACTCGGAGCGGAGATCAGTGTCATGTGACACAGAGCCCATCCCCCCCTACAGTAAGAAACACTATGCAGGGAACACTTAACCCCTACAGCGCCACCTAGTGGTTAACCCCTTCACTGCCAGCATCATTTTCACAGTAACCAGTGCATTTTTATAGCACTGATTGCTGTGAAAATGACAATGGTTCCAAAAATGAGTCAAAAGTGTCCGATGTGTCCGCCATAATGTCACAGTCACGAAAAAAATCACTGATCGCCTCCATTACTAGTAAACAATTAAATAAAAAAAAGATTAATAAAAATGCCATAAAACTATCCCATATTTTGTAAACGCTATAACTTTTGCGCAAACCAAACGCTTATTGCGATTTTTTTTACCAAAAATATGTAGAAGAATACGTATCGGCCTAAACTGAGGGAAAAAAAAAAGACATCGGCACCCGGCTTTATTGTAAATATCTCCTAAACCGTGTAGGTTTAGGAGATATTTCGAACACCTACAGGTAAGCCTGTAGGTAAAAATGGTTGTAAAGGGTTTACAACCACTTTAAAAGTTGAGGAGATAAAAGATGTAAATTAAGTGTATTTTTTACAAACAGCAGAGCAAGTGCCCGACTCTGACCTTGCATTGGCCTCTGGCAGTCCTTGTACAGCAGAGCTTAGCCAGGGAGAGGGAAAGCAGCACCAGGATCAGTTTATATGCTGATAAGAAGCGAGAGCAGAGTGAAAGAGGTGAGCCAATCACTGCGCTGCTACTCCTTTCACTGACCAATCTCAAGCTTGGGGTGGGTTCAGGACGATCTGGGCTGAAGGGAAGGAGGTTGAATAATGCTGGCCATCAGATGCAGGACATCTAGTGGCAGAAAAAAGTACTGAAGGAGAAATCTCTCGATCGGAGGTGAAAAGCTGATTGTTATTTTATGAAATAATCCTGTACAATCACTTGGTCAGCTAAGGCGGTTGATACTTCTGTCAATAGGAAGACAGAACAGACAAAGGAGTCGTGCCTATGGGTACATCAATACTACAAAGCCCTTTTGTGAGAGAACAGGTTTGCTTACTAAAGCATTATACTAAAGTTAGCTTAGCTATCACTGGATGCTATGATGTACATTTACGTCTGAACACAAAAGTGTAATTTATAGCCCTCTATGACCTGCATCAATCTGCTAAGTATATGGAGCTCAGTCCCTGGAGTTATGTTGAATTTGCAAATTAACTTTACTGGAAACGTACTATAGAAATTGCTGTCAAACAAGCATTAACCCCGGTCCAATTAGCCGGGTGACTTCAGATGTGTACACTTTGTGCAAAGAACAGCAACCCCTAACGAATGGCAAATGTTATAGATTTTATCCCTACACTTTACAAAAAAAATGGAAGAGATTGGCCCAATGTCCAGAGCCATTCTATTAACTAAACTGAATTTAATGTCATTCGTTTAAAAAAAATATATGGTAAAATGTCAGTGTAACAAAAAATAAATAAAGCTCAGACTGGAAAATATATACCAGTACAGTAAAACCTTGGATTGCGAGCATAATTCGTTCTTGAAACAGGCTTGTAATTCAAAGCACTAATATCAAAGCGAATTTCCCCATAAGAAATAATGGAAACTTAGATGATTCGTTCCACAACCATTTATTCATAAGTCCTTCAGTTTATAGTCCATATAAAAAGATTATAGCAATGTGATAGGTTGTGTAACCATAAAATGTCCATCCACAAATGGAAGCCTCAACAACGGGATTAGAAACAAAATCCAGCAGGAGCTACAGAGTATAAAAGAGAAGAGAGGCGCCTCTAAGTGTAGCAATATGGTTACATTTAATGAAGGTCCAGCATTTAGCAACTCACATGGTTGATGATTAAAAGGAGGCACATCTAAGTATGCAGGCATCCGGGGCAAAGATGTCCACATAGACCGTCCTCCTTACCGCCGGTGTCTTGCCGAAAAAGTTCCCCCGGTGGATAAGGACCCCCCCTGTACTGCGCAGGCGTGAACTGAGCCTCCGAAAATAGCCGAACATGTAGAGCTGAGAGTCAGCTCTAAACGGCGCCTGCGCACACCAAATTGCTACACTTCTGACATCCAGGCTCTTTCCTTACCATCCCTGTGGACATGGAGATGATAAAAAAAAAAAAGAGCCAGAAGGCCGAGCGAAGCGAGGACGTGAGGCCGACTGGCCACTTACAGCGAGGTCCACGTCGCCCTGGACCTGCTGTAATAACTATTTCATTGCGCAGGCGCCGTCTAGAGCTGACTCTCAGCTCTACATGTTCGGCTATTTTCAGAGCTCAGTTCACGCCTGCGCAGTACAGGGAGGAACTTATCCGCCGGGGGGAACTTATTCGGCAGAACACCGGGTCTCACCGTTGTCAGTCTGCAATCATGACCGGGAAGACTACCCTGCAGTAGAGCGATCTGGAAGCGAAGCTTGAAACGTTCGTGGAGCGCAGCGTTGAAGGGATGGCGTTGACGGCGGTGCAGAGGATGGTCTATGTGGACATCTTTACCCCGGATCCCTGCATACTTAGATGTGCCTGTTTTAATCATCAACCATGTGAGTTGCTAAATGTTGAACCTTCATGAAATATAAACCATATTGCTACACTTGGAGGCGCCTTCTCTTATATACTCAGTTGTGACGTGACGCTACTTGTATATCAAGATATTGCTCATTTATCAAGTCAAAATTTATTACAATTTTTTGCTGGTCTTGCAAACCAAGTTACTCTCAAACCAAAGTTTTACTGTATATAAAAAGAGTGACTCATCATTAAATTGGAATGACATTTTCTTACCATCTCAATTTGAATAAAAATGTATTCAATAAAAGTTAAATGAAAATATATAGCAGAGCCTATAAACTGCATTTTATATGTTTCTTGCTCAACTATGCGTCAGAAGGAAAATGGGAAATCAATAAGCAACTGGCAACCTCTGCAAACAGCCTGGATGATTGTTCTTGGGTGTTGTTTAGACCATCCCATCTGGAGGACTGCTGAGGGCACAGCCCCATGTTCAAGAGGTACATGTCTATCTACTAACAAAGCATAATCCGACTATTGGTGAATGTCCTTGGTCAGGTGACCCCAATGCCTAGTACACACAATCAGAAAAGCATATGGAAAATACAGATTTTTAAAGCGATTATCCGAAAATCTGATTGTTGGTACACAGCTTTGGAGAGCCAATCACAACAGTCCATGCAAAATTATCCGAAGAGACAAACACTAATTTTTTCTTGTACAATACCAGGTCGTAGGATTTCTGTTTAATCGGTACAGTATTTGTCCAAAAAAAAAAACCCGGAAGACCAAGACTAAAGAATACATTACATCACTTCCAGAATGTACACGGACGATCATTCGACCCATATTCTCATTGTGTGTACAAGGCTTATCCACTTGCCGCCAAATCACGTACCTGGTACGTCATTGGACTTCCAGTGGTTGTACCATTTTTTAGAGCCGACAGTTGTCTCTCTTGTAATACCAACCAGAGTTGCTAACTAGCCACTCAGTTGTTATTACATCGGGAGGGGACATCCCCACCCTTCCGCCCCTCTCTCGGGCTCTCCTGTCCCACCAGGAAACCTGAGCTACCTGCTGGCACGTTCGGAGTCGGCTTTGATCGGGTCTCGCTATGGTAACCCGGAAGCGATGACAGGACATCACTTCCAATTTACCCGGCTGTAATCAGCAGCATTTTTTGAAAATCGAAAGTACTGTATATACTCGAGTATAAGCCAAGTTTTTCAGCACATTTTTTTGTGCTGAAAATGCCCCCCTTGGCTTATACTTGAGTCACCTTTTTGCGCCTGATCTCCCGGAATTTGGGGACCCGGTACTGGCTGGCCTTAGGTCCCCTGGGCCCCTAACTTGGCACACATGTAGCCCCACTCTTCCTCTATAAGTGTGCATAGGTTGTTGTCCGGGAGACCTACGGACGGGGAGCACCGATTTTTCAAAACCGGGCACCCCTTACAATTTTCATAATCGATTAATCAGCCAGTAACATAATGGGGTTAAAAAAAAACTAAAATTAGCCCTTTATAGTACAAAAAGAACAAATCGCTACGGTAAATATTACTTTCACTGTCCCACAGTAAAAAATTAACCCCTTTCAGTAGCGATTATTTGCTCTTTTTGTACTAATATTAGTTTTTTTAACCCCATTATGTTACTAAACCTCTGAGACCTGGGTCACACCTCTGTGTTTTTTGGTGCTTTTTTCAGAAACACACTACAGGTCATTTACATGGTTTCCTATGGGACACGTTCACATCCATGATTTTTTCAGCTGCTGCGTATTTGGAAAGGGCAAGTACTTTTTTTAACGCAAAACGGTGCCATTTTGTTTTTTTTGTTTAATATACTTCAATGGAGAAGCTGCAGAAAAGCATGTAATGTGTTTTTGAGGCAATTTGTGTTTTGTAATCTGCCCAACAACAAATTGGGCAAAAAAAATAAAAAAAAATGCAAATTGCAGCAAAATTACCTTCTTTTTTTTTTTACGCTTATTAACCGATTAGTCGATTAATCGAAACAATAATCGCCCAACTAATCGATTATGAAAATAATCGTTAGTTGCAGCCCTACTTCCATATACTCCCATGTTAAACCTAAGTCTAGTCATGGGCACAGTGAGGCATGGGCACAGTGAGGCATGCAGATGGACACCCTAGGCTTATACTCGAGTCAATGTGTTTTCCCAGTTTTTTGTGGTAAAATTAGGTGCCTCGGCTTATATTCGGGTCAGCTTATACTCGAGTATATACGGTATTTTTAAAAAACGCATTATTGACAGCAGATCCCTCCATACAGATTACCTGTCACATCACAGGTATTAGCGTTAGCAGTGTTGCCAAGCGTCAGTATTTTTACTGGCAGCCAGCAAAAAACGGGCACTTTTCTCCTGCCAGTAAATGACAGTGACAGGAAAAGGTTGTCAGTAAAAAATAGGAGTCTGTCAGTGTTGTTTGGACAGAAGGGACCACCTGGCATGGAGAGAGACTGACTCAGGAGGGGACGTGTCATGTCGGTGATCTGTGCTCCTGCACACTGCTGTCAGTGTCACCGAGTTATTTTCATGTGTATGTGCCTGCCCAGTCTGATTTCTTGCCCTCCCGAGTCCTGTCCCTGAGCTACTTACTTACTAGATCGACAATAAAAGAAGAAATATGTTTTTTGCCTTAATATCTCCCTGAAATCACATTGCCAATTGCATATTGTACTTGTTTGTAGCCTACATACTGAACGGTCGTAAGCCTCGCTTTGTGATTTTTACCTACCGGTAAGCCTATAATAAAGCTTACCTGTAAGTAAAATGAATATCTCCTAAACCGTGCATGCAGCCGCTGACATCAGCAGCGCATGTGCTCTGAAGGTCTGGCTTACTGTGCTGGAAGTTCAGAGCTTCTTGCCGAAAACCGAGGGCATCATCGCGGCTCCAGCCATTAACAGCGACGAAGCCTGTGATCCCGGAAGAAAGGACGGGAGAAGATGTCAGCCCTCTCAGCGGCTTCATTCTCAGGTGAGTATTTCATAATGTGCTAGTATGTGATGCATACTAGCACATTATGCATTTGTCTTGCAGTATTTTTTTAAAGTTTACAACCGCTTTAAAAACGGTCATTTTGTAACTTCTGGAAATGCCAGTATAAACTTGGCGGTGCCAGTACATCTTTGGTGTTGTGTCAGTAAATTTCAATCTGGTAGTTTGGCAACACAGAGCACTAGACGTCTCTCAATACCAAAGTTGGTAAAAGATTGGAAGTGGAAAACAGAATGCCCAATAATCCACATCTTTTCAACTTCCTAGCAATGGACAGCAGTCAACTTTTCCCATTGGGGGGATCTGTACAATAGAGTAAGACCCCTTTCACACAAGCGCTGCTAAAGCGCCGGTCATTTTTGCGGTGCTTTTGCAGCACTTTTTGGGCTGTTTTTTTTAGGACCTTAAAAATAAAAAAAATAAAATAAAAATTGTTTTGCGGCGCTTTCAAAGTGCATTTAAGGTGCTTTGGAAGCCCTGCTCATTCATTTCAATGGGTAGAGGCATTTTGAGAGCGCTATTTATAGCGCCCCAAAGATGCTGCTTGCAGGACTTTTCCTAATGTCCCGCAAGCGCACCGCCCCAGTGTGAAAGCACACATTGAAATTAATGGGAGGCAGTTTTCATGCGCTATTTCTAGCGCCAAAACGCCTAAAAACTGCTTCCGTGTGAAAGGGGTCTAAGGTTGGTGTAAGCCTGTAAGGGAACCATTTGGGTTCTGAATGTAAGAGAAGGTTCACACAATCTCCATTTCATTCTCTCCCCCAAGAGACAAAATGCAAAAAGCTAAGAGAGTGTCTGACAATCTGGTCCCTGTCTGGAGTTGAGAAATCAATACAGTCCTAGTCCTGAGAACACATAAATCCCATTCCGCTAACTTGACAGTTGACAAACCATGTTAGGTCAACGCATCTTCTAACAATGAGCGGCAGCGTGTTCAGGAACAAAACTGCAGTGTCCTTCCATACAACACCTATGGATCGTACATAATACAACCAATACATGCAATGATGGATTTTTTACATTATTTCCTATTCAGTGTTACCTAAAAAACACACAATTCAATTGTTACAGACAGAATTCTCCTCAGAGTAGGAGGATTCCAGGAAGGCCAGCCATCAGCAGGCACAATTTATTCAACTTTCATCTTCCAATCACAGGATTACCAGAAGAAAATAAAGCAAATATAAAAAAAAAGGAAATGAAAATGAATGCATCCACTCCACCAAGAACTAATAAACTGGGATTTAGTACATTTTAGTTTTGGGTTGTGATACATTTTAAGGGCTTGTTTACTAGTGTAAAGCAGGAAGGATGGCTGCTCCTCAAAAGCAATGCACGCCCAGATCACTTTTCAGAAGCATTTGACAGGTGGTGATATGTTTGCTTTTCCACCGCTTGCTTTAACCCCCTAAACTCCACACTACTGCACCACAACCACGTGCATCGTGGCTAGAGTGTTTGCAGACAGGCCCTATTTACTTAAATGTAGTGCATGCCAAATGCAACAGGGGGTAGAATTCCTGCCATGGCTGCAAAGCATTGCGGCATGTGTACACCCTCAGCCCTACCTTTGCAGCTATAGGAGAGGTTGAGGGGCAGTAAAAACACGGCTCAACCCAGTGGTTTACCCCACCCCAACTGCAAGTGTAATGGAGGCCCAAAACCATACCAAGCAGCTTTAAGTCCAATACCAATCTCAAAGAACTGCTAGGTGCTGCTCCTAGTTTACAAGGCCAGGTTGCATTATGCTAGAAAAAGCAGAGTTGCTGAGTGGTAGCCACGCATAGGTGTTGCTACCACTGGTGATCAGTAGAGGTTCAGTGTAAATAGGTGGCATGCCAGTTAGCAACAGGTGAAGGGCATAAAAGGATAACTTTTACTTTATCATTTAAAGTGGTTGTAAACCACAGACATGAAATATGAACAAAGCACATACCTCTATAGTGTATACTCGTCTCAATTAAGAGCAGTGAGGGGGAGGGGGAGATTTACTAAAACTGGTGCTCCCAGAATTTGATGCAGCATTGCATGGTAGCCAATCAGTTTCTAACTTTAGCTTGTTCAATTAAAGTAGAACTAAAGGCAATTTTTTTTTCTAATTTTGGATAGAGCAAGGGAGGGTTACAACCCCTGTCAAAAAAAAAAAAAAAATGTCGCCATCGGTGTCCCATTGCAGAGATTTCCCTTCACTTCCTGTCCCATAGCCAAACAGGAAGTGATAAGAAATCCCTGCAAATTAAGAGAATTCCTTGGGGACCCCCAGGTCACCAGAGCTAGCGTCCCTATTGGAAGATTTCCCCTTTTTTACTTTTCTGGGGACAACCCAAAATTTGTGATTATCTTTTACTTTCACTTTAAATGATAATGGTAAAGAGGACAAATAGTGAGGGTGAAGCTCCTAAATGGGGGCACAGACAGCAATAAAAGCTCACAGGCGTTCTAATTCCTCTCCACTCTGTCCAAAACTTAAAAAAAAAAAAGCTTTGCCTTTAGTTATACTTTAAAGTGATTGTAAATCCACTTTGACAACTTGCACCTACAGGTAAGCCTAGATTAAGGCTTACCTGTAGGTGCATGAAATATCTCCTTAACCTACACGGTTAAGGAGATATTTGCTTTTAAAAATAGCGCCGATGACATCACGCGCATGCGCACTAGCAGGCCAGGGTCATTGCCGCTTTTATAAAAAGGGACCTTGCCGGCCTGCGTGTGACGTCATTGCCACTCCGGCCAATCAGAGCGGCGATACCTGGAACTAGCGACGAGGGGACATGGCGGTTGACGGACCGAGGCGGACTTCGGGGGCTTCGATCTCAGGTAAGTGAAACATAATGAACTAGTATGCTGTGCATATTAGCCCATTATGCCTTTCTCTTGCAGGTTAGTTTAAAAAAAAAAAAATATTTACAAGGGTTTACTTCCTCTTTAAGCTGATTGGTTTCTATGCAGAGCTGAACCAGATTTTAGTAAATAAACCAATGAGTGTAATTTCTGTCTCCTGCTTCGTTCCTCTGTTATCAGCATGAATCACCTCCGACACGTTTTCTTGACACCGAAGAAAAAAAAGGTGACAGAGGGGGGACCTCCAGATGATTGACACCCTTAGCTCTGTTCCTGTGTGCTGTGTGGAGGGAGGGGGGGTGTCCTTTCTCTCCAATCAGCTCTCAGAGCTCTCCTCACTGAGCTCTGTTGTGTGCGATTTCAGCTCTCCACTCCCTTTTTTCTGACAGCTCAGACAAGATGTATAAATTCTGCACTTTGAACAGGTGTAGAGAAGACTGCAGATAAATAGGAACAACTTATTCAGGAAGGCTTGTTTCATCTCTGTGTATCACCAGAGGCCAATATGTAAGGGTTTACATCCACTTTAACAGAAGTATTGATCCCTCAGATACAAAACAATCTTGATCAATTCTTTTCTGTAGCAAAGAAAGCCGTAATCTATGGAGATGCTCCTGAGCCCACAAGCCAGTCCAGTAGAACGGCTCTTCCTTCCTTCTAATATACAAGCTGCATGCTTACATTGTGCTCTGTACAGAGAAAGCTGCAATGTTATTTTCCTCACATCCCCATTATTCTATGATCTTGTCTGCCAGATTTACAAAGACTGAGATACAATTGTACCCAAGTGTATAAAACCAGCACCTCACAGGCTCATTGGAAAAGTCAGATTTTCTGTATGAGCGCGGTCCAATACAATTAGCGTCAGGGTCCTGTGGTTCTATGGCATGGATTACGACAACACATATCTCTACCAAGCTTCCAGTCTTCTACATTCACCAATAAGAAGACACTAAATGATGGAGATCGCTGGAACACGGTAAGAATTATACATCCCCAGGATGTCTATAAACAGAAATAACTCCATTTTAATTAAATCACGACACACACACATGGATTCTGGGTACGCTCTGCTCATATCAAACACACTGGTTCACACCGGGACAAGGCCGATCAATACGGCGTATAAAGGTCCTGCAGGCTGCACAGCGACCAATCAAGCCACAAAATACAATCGTTCAGCTGTAAATGCAGATATGAGCAGCAAATCCTGCAATTCACCAGGTAGGTGATCAGACATGAATCTCAGAGCGGAAGAAATGACATATTCAACTTAATGAAATATATAAGTCACAGAAAATATCAGATTCACTCTATTTGATTTTATAAACATTTCCATTGTCATGTTCCCGGTGAGAAAAGCGGGAATAATGAATCAGCCGCAGACGATCGCGTAGCGCTATACAGCATAACATGACACATAGAAATTGAATTTTTTTCCACAATTTAATTGCCAGCTTAGCAATAAACATTACCTGGAACTCCCAAAAGGATGTTAATAGATAATAAAAATGAAATGTAGCATGCAGAGAGAGGAGGGATTGGATAATACAGATGGAAGCGCTGAAAATCCGGGAAAATGGGGGAACTGCCACAGAAAATCAAAGAATGGGGGGCCATGCAGAGTAATGACAGTGATAGAGGAGAACAGAATAAAGCCGACCATAAACTCAGGTTTTTGTTTTCCTACAGCCAGCAAAAAAAAAAAAGGATAGATATATCTAACACACACACACGATGTATATACGTTATACAGTACGAATGAACACATTTCTTGCTGCAGCTCCTGTACTTTGACACCCAGCTCCACTGGTTGTCAAGATACCTGCACAGTGGCTGCGCCAAACAAAAGATCAAGTCTTCTGGACAGCAGCACTCCAATAAAAGCCTTTATTATGTAAAATCTTCAAAAATCCAAATGACACACAGCAAGTCACAAAATTCTGGTCAAAGCTGACGCGTTTCACACTATCTTAGCTATGATTAAACACTTAGTGTGAAACGCGTCAGCTTTGACTAGAATTTTGTGACTTGCTGTGTGTCATTTGGATTTTTGAAGATTTTACATAATAAAGGCTTTTATTGGAGTGCTGCTGTCCAAAAGACTTGATCTTTTGTTTTGCCTGAAATTGCATTGCCTGCACCCTGGGCTGTTGGGAGGAGATAACTACCTGGAGAACGTCCACACCTGAGCGGTCTTTGTTTGCTGACAGTGGATGTGCCCTTGGATGGGGGCGCCCCCCCAAGCAGCGGATGCGCCCTTGGCTGGGGGGAGCCCCCCCAAGCAGCGGATGCGCCCTTGGCTGGGGGCGCTCCCCCCCCACGCAGCGGATGCGCCCTTGGCTGGGGGCGCTCCCCCCCCACGCAGCGGATGCGCCCTTGGCTGGGGGCGCTCCCCCCCCACGCAGCGGATGCGCCCTTGGCTGGGGGCGCTCCCCCCCCACACAGCGGATGCGCCCTTGGCTGGGGGCGCTCCCCCCCCACACAGCGGATGCGCCCTTGGCTGGGGGCGCTCCCCCCCACACAGCGGATGCGCCCTTGGCTGGGGCGCTCCCCCCCACACAGCGGATGCGCCCTTGGCTCGGGGCGCTCCCCCCCATGCAGCGGATGCGCCCTTGGCTCGGGGCGCTCCCCCCCCACGCAGCGGATGCGCCCTTGGCTGGGGGCGCTCCCCCCCCACGCAGCGGATGCGCCCTTGGCTGGGGGCGCTCCCCCCCACGCAACGGATGCGCCCTTGGCTGGGGGCGCCCCCCCACGCAACGGATGCGCCCTTGGCTGGGTTTTAGCTAGTTCCCCGGAAACTCGCAGTGAATGGGCAGTTTTAGAGAACAGAGAAATGTGTGTGCCATGCAATGTGATGAAGTGGAGAACAGAACAAGCCCCTGTTTACACCCATGCGATTTTGTCTATCACTGCACAACAAGAAGAACCCAATCAATCTATGCGATTTTCAGCCTGTTTTTGAAAATGCTGCATGTCATCCTTTGGTGTGACTTGATACAACTTTTGCCCCATAGACTTTAAAGGCCAAGTTCACCTTTCAGGGAAAAAAAAGTGCACATATTTTTGCAGGGGGAAAAAAAAAAAAGTGCATTTATTATTTTCCCCCCACAGGGGCCTGCAAATGGTTGCAACCGTGATTAATGCATCAGGGGTGCAGTGTTAGGCTCCTGCAGACAAGCCTTTCAGCTTGTACCTCCAATACAGGCTGACTGTTTACATGCTGTAGGGCTTGTGAATGAACTACTGGAGCACTCGGTGTCCTTGCAGGGAGAACTGCAAGCCGTCAGCTGCAATGGAAGATGGTACTTGTAGTTCTCTCATTCACAGAATGCTATGAATGAATGTATGATGCGGCTGTGTGGGCAGAGCACCCCCCCATGGCTGCACTATTTTCAATTTGTGACAGCGGCTGCAGGGAGAAGATCCCCCGCCCACTGTCACAGGGAAGGGGGGAAATGGGGAATGCGGGGGGCAGGTCTAGAGCACGTTAGATATTAAATCAGAATTATAGGTGTAATATGCTCTGAAAGATGAACTTATCCTTTAATGGAATTGCTTCAAAAATTTTACATTTTAAAACATGTTTCTGATACTTTTTTCTCCACTAGACAGACAGGAGACATTGCTTGTTGCTGGCCAAAAATGTATGAAGCATAAAACACACAAACGGTATGAAAAATGCAGATGATCAAGTGTGAACCTAGGCGTAGAAATGAGAGAAAAAAAAAAGAGTAACCATACAAAAATAAATATAAACTGGTAACAACAAATGTTTAAGATATCTTTAAAAATGTTCAGAACCGGTTAACATGTATATACTGTGGATGACCAGCGACAAGATTCACCGACTGAGAGGAGCGCAGTGCATATCACAACGACAAAGGATTTCACTGGAAATAAATAGGGACACTCTGTAGACATGCTGGTTGGTTACGTGACTCTGGGCTATATTGGCCCTACTATATGTATGAATGGGAGTTAGAGACCTCAGATTGTAGGCTCCATGAGGGCAAGGACTGACAGGAATGTACAATATGTAAAGTGCCACGTAAATAGTCGGTGCTATCTAAATATCAATAATAATTACAACAATCAAGGAAAAAAAAGATTAAATGTGAAAGGACTACAGAATCCTTCAATGGGAGAAAACACCAATAATATGGAATCAGACACCTTGGCAGATATAGAAAATAATTGAATACATGTATATGTAGGGGTGTGTGTGTGTGTGTGTGTATATATACGGTATATATTTTTTTTTATCTCAGCTAGTCCTGCATAGTCTGCACTCCTCTGATCAGCCCCCTCCAGTCTCCTGATGGACTGTGTATACAATGTAATGATGATTATAGATATATACGCTGTATACAATGTAATAATAATAATAATAATAATAATAATAATAATAATAATAATAGTAGATGGACAGTGTATTGGATACAATGTAATAAGATATAATGAGGTATACAATGTATAGAGATATATACACTGTATACAATGTAAAGATAATAGTGGATGGACACTGTATATAATATAATGATAATAGTGGATAGATTGTGTATTGAATACAATGTAATGATAGTAGATGGACACTGTATACAATGTAATAATGATAATAGTAGATGGACACTGAATACAATGTAATGATAGTAGATGGACACTGTATACAATGTAATAATAGTAGATGGACACTGAATACAATGTAATGATAGTAGATGGACACTGTATACAATGTAATAATGATAATAGTAGATGGACACTGTATACAATGTAATAATAGTAGATGGACACTGTATACAATGTAATAATAGTAGATGGACACTGTATACAATGTAATAATAGTGGATGGACACTGTATACAATGTAATAATAGTAGATGGACACTGTATACTAGGGATGTCCCGATACCGATACTAGTATCGGTATCGGCACCGATACCGAGCATTTGCCTGAGTACTTGTACTCGGGCAAATGCTCCCGATGCTTCACCCGATACTTGCCATCCCAATCAGTGTCCTCCTCCGTGCCGCCGTCCCAATAGGTGTCCCCCTCCGTGCTGCCATCTCAATCAGTGTCTTCCTCCGTGCCGCCGTCCCAATCAGTGTCCTCCTCCGTGCCGCCGTCCCAATAGGTGTCCCCCTCCGTGCTGCTATCCCAATCAGTGTCCTCCTCCGTGCCGCCGTCCCAATAGGTGTCCCCCTCCGTGCTGCCATCTCAATCAGTGTCCTCCTCCGTGCCGCCGTCCCAATAGGTGTCCCCCTCCGTGCTGCCATCCCAATCAGTGTCCTCCTCCGTGCCGCCGTCCCAATAGGTGTCCCCCTCCGTGCTGCCATCCCAATCAGTGTCCTCCTCCGTGCCGCCGTCCCAATAGGTGTCCCCCTCCGTGCTGCCATCCCAATCAGTGTCCTCCTCTGTGCTGCCATCCCCCTCTGTTCTCCTCCTCCACCCCCTCGATCTGTCAGGATGGAGAGCGGAGGTAGGAGCCGGTAACTCTGGCTCCTTACCGTTCGGAATGTACAGAGTCAGTGATCACTGACTCTGTCCATTCACATAACTGAAACATCGTAAACTGTGTTTACAATGTTTTAGTTTATGAATGAAGAGAAGCCGCGGTCTTCTCTCCATTCATTTTCAGCGCAGCAGAGGCTGCTGAGAAAGGGACTGGGGAATCTGTCCCTAGTCCCTTTCTCTGTCTCAAAGGGGAGATGTCAGAGGTCTGTTAAGACCCCTGATATCTCACCAAAGCCCCCCAACAGGGCTGATAAAAAAATAAAAAATGTAATAAAAAAATAAATAATAAAGAAATGAATTGTAAAAAATAAATAAAATAAAATAGAAGAAAAAACACACTGACACTGTCCACCCCCCACCCCTTAAAAAAAGAAAACATTATAAAAAATCAATCAATAAATAAATAAAAAAAATTGTAAAAAAAAAAAAAAAAAAATTGTAAAAAAAAAAATTTTTTTTTTTTTAAAAGAGATAAAAAAAAAAGTATCGGTATTCGGTATCGGCGAGTACTTGGAAAAAAGTATCGGTACTTGTACTCGGTCTTAAAAAAGTGGTATCGGGACAACCCTACTGTATACAATGTAATAATAGTGGATGGACACTGTATACAATGTAATAATGATAATAGTGGATGGACACTGTATACAATGTAATAATAGTGGATGGACACTGTATACAATGTAATGATAGTAGATGGACACTGTATACAATGTAATAATGATAATAGTAGATGGACACTGTATACAATGTAATAATAGTAGATGGACACTGTATACAATGTAATAATAGTGGATGGACACTGTATACAATGTAATAATAGTGGATGGACACTGTATACAATGTAATAATGATAATAGTGGATGGACACTGTATACAATGTAATAATAGTGGATGGACACTGTATACAATGTAATAATGATAATAGTAGATGGACACTGTATACAATGTAATAATAGTAGATGGACACTGTATACAATGTAATGATAGTAGATGGACACTGTATACAATGTAATAATGATAATAGTAGATGGACACTGTATACAATGTAATAATAGTAGATGGACACTGTATACAATGTAATAATAGTGGATGGACACTGTATACAATGTAATGATAGTAGATGGACACTGTATACAATGTAATGATAGTAGATGGACACTGTATACAATGTAATAATGATAATAGTAGATGGACACTGTATACAATGTAATAATAGTGGATGGACACTGTATACAATGTAATGATAGTAGATGGACACTGTATACAATGTAATAATGATAATAGTAGATGGACACTGTATACAATGTAATAATAGTAGATGGACACTGTATACAATGTAATAATAGTAGATGGACACTGTATACAATGTAATGATAGTAGATGGACACTGTATACAATGTAATGATAGTAGATGGACACTGTATACAATGTAATAATAGTGGATGGACACTGTATACAATGTAATAATGATAATAGTAGATGGACACTGTATACAATGTAATAATAGTAGATGGACACTGTATACAATGTAATAATGATAATAGTAGATGGACACTGTATACAATGTAATAATAGTGGATGGACACTGTATACAATGTAATGATAGTAGATGGACACTGTATACAATGTAATAATGATAATAGTAGATGGACACTGTATACAATGTAATAATAGTGGATGGACACTGTATACAATGTAATGATAGTAGATGGACACTGTATACAATGTAATAATGATAATAGTAGATGGACACTGTATACAATGTAATAATAGTAGATGGACACTGTATACAATGTAATAATAGTGGATGGACACTGTATACAATGTAATGATAGTAGATGGACACTGTATACAATGTAATAATGATAGTGGATGGATTGTGTATTGAATACAATGTAATAATAATAATGATAGTGGATGGATTGTGTATTGAATACAATGTAATAATAATAATGATAGTGGACGGATTGTGTATTGAATACAAAGTATAAAGTGTAGAGAAGAAGAGGAAACAATGTAAGAAGAATGCACACAGAGGAGGATCGGTGAGAAGATCGGAGTGTGGGTGATCAGGACCAGCTCTGTCCCGGAGATCTCCCCCTCCTCCCTCCATACAAAGCCCGGCACTCACCGTTCTGAGCCCCCGCAGCCCGGAGCAGCAGGCAGCCTGTAATGAGAAGGGCGATTTGCCTGCTCACCATCCCCCCGATCTCCATCCCAGCCGCCGGCAAGTTGAATGCATACTGGGGCCCCGCCACCTCCACACACAGCCGGGCTCAGCTCCGATCCATCTGCCGGGCTCCGATCACATCACTCAGCGGATCCCAGCAGATCCCCCGTGCGCGCGCAGGCTGCAGCAGGCACAGGACTTCCGGCGCCGGGATCGCTGCGATCCGCTGGAGGGACTCCCTGTAACCCCTTCAGTCCCGACCGCCGGCTCACCGCCGCAACAAGTTGTGTGTGCCCGAGCTGGCCGGGGGGTGGGGGGTTAACTGGGGGCGGGGAGCTGTGGGCGGACCTACCGTCCCCCGGGGATGCCAGTTTGGCGAGTTTCCAGACACATCGGGCGACTTCACAGGACTGAGGGTGTTCTCTGCTCTGTACACTGTCTGCATGTTATTGTATGGAGGAGGGAGAACACATTACATGGGACATATCGGAGGAGCCCCTCAATGTCCTCATCCCAGGGGCCACGCACTGTCCTCATCCCAAAAGCCACTCACTGTCCTCATCCCAGGGGCCACTCAATGTCCTCATCCTAGGAGCCCCCTCACTGTCCTCATCCCAGGGGCCACTCACTGTCCTCATCCCAAAAGCCACTCACTGTCCTCATCCCAAAAGCCACTCACTGTCCTCATCCCAGGGCCCCCTCACTGTCCTCATCCCAGGGGCCACTCACTGTCCTCATCCTAGGAGCCCCCTCACTGTCCTCATCCCAGGGGCCACTCACTGTCCTCATCCCAGGGCCCCCTCACTGTCCTCATCCCAGGGGCCACTCACTGTCCTCATCCCAGGGGCCACTCACTGTCCTCATCCCAGGGGTCCCTCACTGTCCTCATCCCAGGGGCCACTCACTGTCCTCATCCCAAAAGCCACTCACTGTCCTCATCCCAGGGCCCCCTCACTGTCCTCATCCCAGGGCCCCCTCACTGTCCTCATCCCAGGGGCCACTCACTGTCCTCATCCTAGGAGCCCCCTCACTGTCCTCATCCCAGGGGCCACTCACTGTCCTCATCCCAAAAGCCACTCACTGTCCTCATCCCAAAAGCCACTCACTGTCCTCATCCCAGGGCCCCCTCACTGTCCTCATCCCAGGGGCCACTCACTGTCCTCATCCTAGGAGCCCCCTCACTGTCCTCATCCCAGGGGCCACTCACTGTCCTCATCCCAGGGCCCCCTCACTGTCCTCATCCCAGGGGCCACTCACTGTCCTCATCCCAGGGGTCCCTCACTGTCCTCATCCCAGGGGCCACTCACTGTCCTCATCCCAAAAGCCACTCACTGTCCTCATCCCAGGGCCCCCTCACTGTCCTCATCCCAGGGCCCCCTCACTGTCCTCATCCCAGGGGCCACTCACTGTCCTCATCCCAGGGGCCCCTCACTGTCCTCATCCCAGGGGTCCCTCACTGTCCTCATCCCAGGGGCCACTCACTGTCCTCATCCCAAAAGCCACTCACTGTCCTCATCCCAGGGCCCCCTCACTGTCCTCATCCCAGGGGCCACTCACTGTCCTCATCCCAGGGGCCACTCACTGTCCTCATCCCAGGGCCCCCTCACTGTCCTCATCCCAGGGGCCCCTCACTGTCCTCATCCCAGGGGCCACTCACTGTCCTCATCCCAAAAGCCACTCACTGTCCTCATCCCAAAAGCCACTCACTGTCCTCATCCCAGGGCCCCCTCACTGTCCTCATCCCAGGGGCCACTCACTGTCCTCATCCTAGGAGCCCCCTCACTGTCCTCATCCCAGGGGCCACTCACTGTCCTCATCCCAGGGCCCCCTCACTGTCCTCATCCCAGGGGCCACTCACTGTCCTCATCCCAGGGGCCACTCACTGTCCTCATCCCAGGGGTCCCTCACTGTCCTCATCCCAGGGGCCACTCACTGTCCTCATCCCAAAAGCCACTCACTGTCCTCATCCCAAAAGCCACTCACTGTCCTCATCCCAGGGCCCCCTCACTGTCCTCATCCCAGGGGCCACTCACTGTCCTCATCCTAGGAGCCCCCTCACTGTCCTCATCCCAGGGGCCACTCACTGTCCTCATCCCAGGGCCCCCTCACTGTCCTCATCCCAGGGGCCACTCACTGTCCTCATCCCAGGGGTCCCTCACTGTCCTCATCCCAGGGGCCACTCACTGTCCTCATCCCAAAAGCCACTCACTGTCCTCATCCCAGGGCCCCCTCACTGTCCTCATCCCAGGGCCCCCTCACTGTCCTCATCCCAGGGGCCACTCACTGTCCTCATCCCAGGGGCCCCTCACTGTCCTCATCCCAGGGGTCCCTCACTGTCCTCATCCCAGGGGCCACTCACTGTCCTCATCCCAAAAGCCACTCACTGTCCTCATCCCAGGGCCCCCTCACTGTCCTCATCCCAGGGGCCACTCACTGTCCTCATCCCAGGGGCCACTCACTGTCCTCATCCCAGGGCCCCCTCACTGTCCTCATCCCAGGGGCCCCTCACTGTCCTCATCCCAGGGGCCACTCACTGTCCTCATCCCAAAAGCCACTCACTGTCCTCATCCCAAAAGCCACTCACTGTCCTCATCCCAGGGGTCCCTCACTGTCCTCATCCCAGGGGTCCCTCACTGTCCTCATCCCAGGGGTCCCTCACTGTCCTCATCCCAGGGGTCCCTCACTGTCCTCATCCCAGGGGCCCCTCACTGTCCTCATCCCAGGGGCCACTCACTGTCCTCATATCCCAAAAGCCACTCACTGTCCTCATCCCAAAAGCCACTCACTGTCCTCATCCCAAAAGCCACTCACTGTCCTCATCCCAGAGGCCCCTCACTGTCCTCATCCCAGGGGCCCCTCACTGTCCTCATCCCAGGGGCCCCTCACTGTCCTCATCCCAGGGGCCCCTCAATGTCCTCATCCCAGGGTCCCCTCACTGTCCTCATCCCAGGGGCCACTCAATGTCCTCATCCCAGGGGCCACTCACTGTCCTAATATCCCAGGGGCCACTCACTGTCCTCACCCCAAAAGCCACTCACTGTCCTCATCCCAAAAGCCACTCACTGTCCTCATCCCAGGGCCCCCTCACTGTCCTCATCCCAGGGGCCACTCACTGTCCTCATCCCAAAAGCCACTCACTGTCCTCATCCCAGGGACCCCTCACTGTCCTCATCCCAGGGGCCACTCACTGTCCTCATCCCAGGGGTCCCTCACTGTCCTCATCCCAGGGGCCACTCACTGTCCTCATCCCAGGGGCCACTCACTGTCCTCATCCCAAAAGCCACTCACTGTCCTCATCCCAGGGGCCACTCACTGTCCTCATCCCAGGGGCCACTCACTGTCCTCATCCCAGGGGTCCCTCACTGTCCTCATCCCAGGGGTCCCTCACTGTCCTCATCCCAGGGGTCCCTCACTGTCCTCATCCCAGGGGTCCCTCACTGTCCTCATCCCAGGGGCCCCTCACTGTCCTCATCCCAGGGGCCCCTCACTGTCCTCATCCCAGGGGCCACTCACTGTCCTCATCCCAAAAGCCACTCACTGTCCTCATCCCAAAAGCCACTCACTGTCCTCATCCCAAAAGCCACTCACTGTCCTCATCCCAAAAGCCACTCACTGTCCTCATCCCAGGGCCCCCTCACTGTCCTCATCCCAGGGGCCACTCACTGTCCTCATCCCAGGGGCCACTCACTGTCCTCATCCCAAAAGCCACTCACTGTCCTCATCCCAAAAGCCACTCACTGTCCTCATCCCAAAAGCCACTCACTGTCCTCATCCCAGGGCCCCCTCACTGTCCTCATCCCAGGGGCCACTCACTGTCCTCATCCCAGGGGCCACTCACTGTCCTCATCCCAAAAGCCACTCACTGTCCTCATCCCAAAAGCCACTCACTGTCCTCATCCCAGGGCCCCCTCACTGTCCTCATCCCAGGGGCCACTCACTGTCCTCATCCCAGGGGTCCCTCACTGTCCTCATCCCAGGGGCCACTCACTGTCCTCATCCCAGGGGTCCCTCACTGTCCTCATCCCAGGGGTCCCTCACTGTCCTCATCCCAGGGGTCCCTCACTGTCCTCATCCCAGGGGTCCCTCACTGTCCTCATCCCAGGGGCCCCTCACTGTCCTCATCCCAGGGGCCCTTCACTGTCCTCATCCCAGGGGCCACTCACTGTCCTCATATCCCAAAAGCCACTCACTGTCCTCATCCCAAAAGCCACTCACTGTCCTCATCCCAAAATCACTCACTGTCCTCATCCCAGGGGCCCCTCACTGTCCTCATCCCAGGGGCCCCTCACTGTCCTCATCCCAGGGGCCCCTCAATGTCCTCATCCCAGGGTCCCCTCACTGTCCTCATCCCAGGGGCCACTCAATGTCCTCATCCCAGGGGCCACTCACTGTCCTAATATCCCAGGGGCCACTCACTGTCCTCATCCCAAAAGCCACTCACTGTCCTCATCCCAAAAGCCACTCACTGTCCTCATCCCAGGGCCCCCTCACTGTCCTCATCCCAGGGGCCACTCACTGTCCTCATCCCAAAAGCCACTCACTGTCCTCATCCCAAAAGCCACTCACTGTCCTCATCCCAAAAGCCACTCACTGTCCTAATATCCCAGGGGCCACTCACTGTCCTCATCCCAAAAGCCACTCACTGTCCTCATCCCAAAAGCCACTCACTGTCCTCATCCCAGGGCCCCCTCACTGTCCTCATCCCAGGGGCCACTCACTGTCCTCATCCCAGGGGTCCCTCACTGTCCTCATCCCAGGGGCCACTCACTGTCCTCATCCCAGGGGCCACTCACTGTCCTCATCCCAAAAGCCACTCACTGTCCTCATCCCAGGGGCCACTCACTGTCCTCATCCCAGGGGCCACTCACTGTCCTCATCCCAGGGGTCCCTCACTGTCCTCATCCCAGGGGTCCCTCACTGTCCTCATCCCAGGGGTCCCTCACTGTCCTCATCCCAGGGGTCCCTCACTGTCCTCATCCCAGGGGCCCCTCACTATCCTCATCCCAGGGGCCACTCACTGTCCTCATATCCCAAAAGCCACTCACTGTCCTCATCCCAAAAGCCACTCACTGTCCTCATCCCAAAAGCCACTCACTGTCCTCATCCCAGGGGCCCCTCACTGTCCTCATCCCAGGGGCCCCTCACTGTCCTCATCCCAGGGGCCCCTCAATGTCCTCATCCCAGGGTCCCCTCACTGTCCTCATCCCAGGGGCCACTCAATGTCCTCATCCCAGGGGCCACTCACTGTCCTAATATCCCAGGGGCCACTCACTGTCCTCATCCCAAAAGCCACTCACTGTCCTCATCCCAAAAGCCACTCACTGTCCTCATCCCAGGGCCCCCTCACTGTCCTCATCCCAGGGGCCACTCACTGTCCTCATCCCAGGGGCCCCTCACTGTCCTCATCCCAGGGGCCACTCACTGTCCTCATCCCAGGGGTCCCTCACTGTCCTCATCCCAGGGGCCACTCACTGTCCTCATCCCAAAAGCCACTCACTGTCCTCATCCCAAAAGCCACTCACTGTCCTCATCCCAGGGCCCCCTCACTGTCCTCATCCCAGGGGCCACTCACTGTCCTCATCCCAGGGGCCCCTCACTGTCCTCATCCCAGGGGCCCCTCACTGTCCTCATCCCAGGGGCCCCTCACTGTCCTCATCCCAGGGGCCCCTCAATGTCCTCATCCCAGGGTCCCCTCACTGTCCTCATCCCAGGGGCCACTCAATGTCCTCATCCCAGGGGCCACTCACTGTCCTAATATCCCAGGGGCCACTCACTGTCCTCATCCCAAAAGCCACTCACTGTCCTCATCCCAGGGCCCCCTCACTGTCCTCATCCCAAAAGCCACTCACTGTCCTCATCCCAGGGCCCCCTCACTGTCCTCATCCCAGGGGCCACTCACTGTCCTCATCCCAGGGGCCACTCACTGTCCTCATCCCAAAAGCCACTCACTGTCCTCATCCCAAAAGCCACTCACTGTCCTCATCCCAGGGCCCCCTCACTGTCCTCATCCCAGGGGCCACTCACTGTCCTCATCCCAGGGGTCCCTCACTGTCCTCATCCCAGGGGCCACTCACTGTCCTCATCCCAGGGGCCACTCACTGTCCTCATCCCAAAAGCCACTCACTGTCCTCATCCCAGGAGCCACTCACTGTCCTCATCCCAGGGGTCCCTCACTGTCCTCATCCCAGGGGTCCCTCACTGTCCTCATCCCAGGGGTCCCTCACTGTCCTCATCCCAGGGGCCCCTCACTGTCCTCATCCCAGGGGCCACTCACTGTCCTCATATCCCAAAAGCCACTCACTGTCCTCATCCCAAAAGCCACTCACTGTCCTCATCCCAAAAGCCACTCACTGTCCTCATCCCAGGGGCCCCTCACTGTCCTCATCCCAGGGGCCCCTCACTGTCCTCATCCCAGGGGCCCCTCAATGTCCTCATCCCAGGGTCCCCTCACTGTCCTCATCCCAGGGGCCACTCAATGTCCTCATCCCAGGGGCCACTCACTGTCCTAATATCCCAGGGGCCACTCACTGTCCTCATCCCAAAAGCCACTCACTGTCCTCATCCCAAAAGCCACTCACTGTCCTCATCCCAGGGCCCCCTCACTGTCCTCATCCCAGGGGCCACTCACTGTCCTCATCCCAGGGGTCCCTCACTGTCCTCATCCCAGGGGCCACTCACTGTCCTCATCCCAGGGGCCACTCACTGTCCTCATCCCAAAAGCCACTCACTGTCCTCATCCCAGGGGCCACTCACTGTCCTCATCCCAGGGGCCCCTCACTGTCCTCATCCCAGGGGTCCCTCACTGTCCTCATCCCAGGGGTCCCTCACTGTCCTCATCCCAGGGGTCCCTCACTGTCCTCATCCCAGGGGCCCCTCACTGTCCTCATCCCAGGGGCCCCTCACTGTCCTCATCCCAGGGGCCACTCACTGTCCTCATATCCCAAAAGCCACTCACTGTCCTCATCCCAAAAGCCACTCACTGTCCTCATCCCAAAAGCCACTCACTGTCCTCATCCCAGGGGCCCCTCACTGTCCTCATCCCAGGGGCCCCTCACTGTCCTCATCCCAGGGGCCCCTCAATGTCCTCATCCCAGGGTCCCCTCACTGTCCTCATCCCAGGGGCCACTCAATGTCCTCATCCCAGGGGCCACTCACTGTCCTAATATCCCAGGGGCCACTCACTGTCCTCATCCCAAAAGCCACTCACTGTCCTCATCCCAAAAGCCACTCACTGTCCTCATCCCAGGGCCCCCTCACTGTCCTCATCCCAGGGGCCACTCACTGTCCTCATCCCAGGGGCCCCTCACTGTCCTCATCCCAGGGGCCACTCACTGTCCTCATCCCAGGGGTCCCTCACTGTCCTCATCCCAGGGGCCACTCACTGTCCTCATCCCAAAAGCCACTCACTGTCCTCATCCCAAAAGCCACTCACTGTCCTCATCCCAGGGCCCCCTCACTGTCCTCATCCCAGGGGCCACTCACTGTCCTCATCCCAGGGGCCCCTCACTGTCCTCATCCCAGGGGCCCCTCACTGTCCTCATCCCAGGGGCCCCTCACTGTCCTCATCCCAGGGGCCCCTCAATGTCCTCATCCCAGGGTCCCCTCACTGTCCTCATCCCAGGGGCCACTCAATGTCCTCATCCCAGGGGCCACTCACTGTCCTAATATCCCAGGGGCCACTCACTGTCCTCATCCCAAAAGCCACTCACTATCCTCATCCCAGGGGCCACTCACTGTCCTCATCCCAAAAGCCACTCACTGTCCTCATCCCAGGGCCCCCTCACTGTCCTCATCCCAGGGGCCACTCACTGTCCTCATCCCAGGGGTCCCTCACTGTCCTCATCCCAAAAGCCACTCACTGTCCTCATCCCAGGGCCCCCTCACTGTCCTCATCCCAGGGGCCACTCACTGTCCTCATCCCAGGGGTCCCTCACTGTCCTCATCCCAGGGGCCACTCACTGTCCTCATCCCAGGGGCCACTCACTGTCCTCATCCCAGGGGCCACTCACTGTCCTCATCCCAGGGGCCACTCACTGTCCTCATCCCAGGGGCCACTCACTGTCCTCATCCCAGGGGCCACTCACTGTCCTCATCCCAAAAGCCACTCACTGTCCTCATCCCAGGGCCCCCTCACTGTCCTCATCCCAGGGGCCACTCACTGTCCTCATCCCAGGGGCCACTCACTGTCCTCATCCCAGGGGCCATTCACTGTCCTCATCCCAAAAGCCACTCACTGTCCTCATCCCAAAAGCCACTCACTGTCCTCATCCCAAAAGCCACTCACTGTCCTCATCCCAGGGCCCCCTCACTGTCCTCATCCCAGGGGCCACTCACTGTCCTCATCCCAGGGGCCACTCACTGTCCTCATCCCAAAAGCCACTCACTGTCCTCATCCCAAAAGCCACTCACTGTCCTCATCCCAGGGCCCCCTCACTGTCCTCATCCCAGGGGCCACTCACTGTCCTCATCCCAGGGGTCCCTCACTGTCCTCATCCCAGGGGCCACTCACTGTCCTCATCCCAGGGGCCACTCACTGTCCTCATCCCAAAAGCCACTCACTGTCCTCATCCCAGGAGCCACTCACTGTCCTCATCCCAGGGGTCCCTCACTGTCCTCATCCCAGGGGTCCCTCACTGTCCTCATCCCAGGGGTCCCTCACTGTCCTCATCCCAGGGGTCCCTCACTGTCCTCATCCCAGGGGCCCCTCACTGTCCTCATCCCAGGGGCCCCTCACTGTCCTCATCCCAGGGGCCACTCACTGTCCTCATATCCCAAAAGCCACTCACTGTCCTCATCCCAAAAGCCACTCACTGTCCTCATCCCAAAAGCCACTCACTGTCCTCATCCCAGGGGCCCCTCACTGTCCTCATCCCAGGGGGCCCTCAATGTCCTCATCCCAGGGTCCCCTCACTGTCCTCATCCCAGGGGCCACTCAATGTCCTCATCCCAGGGGCCACTCACTGTCCTAATATCCCAGGGGCCACTCACTGTCCTCATCCCAAAAGCCACTCACTGTCCTCATCCCAAAAGCCACTCACTGTCCTCATCCCAGGGCCCCCTCACTGTCCTCATCCCAGGGGCCACTCACTGTCCTCATCCCAAAAGCCACTCACTGTCCTCATCCCAAAAGCCACTCACTGTCCTCATCCCAAAAGCCACTCACTGTCCTAATATCCCAGGGGCCACTCACTGTCCTCATCCCAAAAGCCACTCACTGTCCTCATCCCAAAAGCCACTCACTGTCCTCATCCCAGGGCCCCCTCACTGTCCTCATCCCAGGGGCCACTCACTGTCCTCATCCCAGGGGTCCCTCACTGTCCTCATCCCAGGGGCCACTCACTGTCCTCATCCCAGGGGCCACTCACTGTCCTCATCCCAAAAGCCACTCACTGTCCTCATCCCAGGGGCCACTCACTGTCCTCATCCCAGGGGCCACTCACTGTCCTCATCCCAGGGGTCCCTCACTGTCCTCATCCCAGGGGTCCCTCACTGTCCTCATCCCAGGGGTCCCTCACTGTCCTCATCCCAGGGGTCCCTCACTGTCCTCATCCCAGGGGCCCCTCACTGTCCTCATCCCAGGGGCCCCTCACTGTCCTCATCCCAGGGGCCACTCACTGTCCTCATATCCCAAAAGCCACTCACTGTCCTCATCCCAAAAGCCACTCACTGTCCTCATCCCAAAAGCCACTCACTGTCCTCATCCCAGGGGCCCCTCACTGTCCTCATCCTAGGGGCCCCTCACTGTCCTCATCCCAGGGGCCCCTCAATGTCCTCATCCCAGGGTCCCCTCACTGTCCTCATCCCAGGGGCCACTCAATGTCCTCATCCCAGGGGCCACTCACTGTCCTAATATCCCAGGGGCCACTCACTGTCCTCATCCCAAAAGCCACTCACTGTCCTCATCCCAAAAGCCACTCACTGTCCTCATCCCAGGGCCCCCTCACTGTCCTCATCCCAGGGGCCACTCACTGTCCTCATCCCAGGGGCCCCTCACTGTCCTCATCCCAGGGGCCACTCACTGTCCTCATCCCAGGGGTCCCTCACTGTCCTCATCCCAGGGGCCACTCACTGTCCTCATCCCAAAAGCCACTCACTGTCCTCATCCCAAAAGCCACTCACTGTCCTCATCCCAAAAGCCACTCACTGTCCTCATCCCAGGGGCCACTCACTGTCCTCATCCCAGGGGCCCCTCACTGTCCTCATCCCAGGGGCCCCTCACTGTCCTCATCCCAGGGGCCCCTCACTGTCCTCATCCCAGGGGCCCCTCAATGTCCTCATCCCAGGGTCCCCTCACTGTCCTCATCCCAGGGGCCACTCAATGTCCTCATCCCAGGGGCCACTCACTGTCCTAATATCCCAGGGGCCACTCACTGTCCTCATCCCAAAAGCCACTCACTGTCCTCATCCCAGGGCCCCCTCACTGTCCTCATCCCAAAAGCCACTCACTGTCCTCATCCCAAAAGCCACTCACTGTCCTCATCCCAAAAGCCACTCACTGTCCTCATCCCAGGGCCCCCTCACTGTCCTCATCCCAGGGGCCACTCACTGTCCTCATCCCAGGGGCCACTCACTGTCCTCATCCCAAAAGCCACTCACTGTCCTCATCCCAAAAGCCACTCACTGTCCTCATCCCAGGGCCCCCTCACTGTCCTCATCCCAGGGGCCACTCACTGTCCTCATCCCAGGGGTCCCTCACTGTCCTCATCCCAGGGGCCACTCACTGTCCTCATCCCAGGGGCCACTCACTGTCCTCATCCCAAAAGCCACTCACTGTCCTCATCCCAGGAGCCACTCACTGTCCTCATCCCAGGGGTCCCTCACTGTCCTCATCCCAGGGGTCCCTCACTGTCCTCATCCCAGGGGTCCCTCACTGTCCTCATCCCAGGGGCCCCTCACTGTCCTCATCCCAGGGGCCACTCACTGTCCTCATATCCCAAAAGCCACTCACTGTCCTCATCCCAAAAGCCACTCACTGTCCTCATCCCAAAAGCCACTCACTGTCCTCATCCCAGGGGCCCCTCACTGTCCTCATCCCAGGGGCCCCTCACTGTCCTCATTCCAGGGGCCCCTCAATGTCCTCATCCCAGGGTCCCCTCACTGTCCTCATCCCAGGGGCCACTCAATGTCCTCATCCCAGGGGCCACTCACTGTCCTAATATCCCAGGGGCCACTCACTGTCCTCATCCCAAAAGCCACTCACTGTCCTCATCCCAAAAGCCACTCACTGTCCTCATCCCAGGGCCCCCTCACTGTCCTCATCCCAGGGGCCACTCACTGTCCTCATCCCAAAAGCCACTCACTGTCCTCATCCCAAAAGCCACTCACTGTCCTCATCCCAAAAGCCACTCACTGTCCTAATATCCCAGGGGCCACTCACTGTCCTCATCCCAAAAGCCACTCACTGTCCTCATCCCAAAAGCCACTCACTGTCCTCATCCCAGGGCCCCCTCACTGTCCTCATCCCAGGGGCCACTCACTGTCCTCATCCCAGGGGTCCCTCACTGTCCTCATCCCAGGGGTCCCTCACTGTCCTCATCCCAGGGGCCACTCACTGTCCTCATCCCAGGGGCCACTCACTGTCCTCATCCCAGGGGCCACTCACTGTCCTCATCCCAAAAGCCACTCACTGTCCTCATCCCAGGGGCCACTCACTGTCCTCATCCCAGGGGCCACTCACTGTCCTCATCCCAGGGGTCCCTCACTGTCCTCATCCCAGGGGTCCCTCACTGTCCTCATCCCAGGGGTCCCTCACTGTCCTCATCCCAGGGGTCCCTCACTGTCCTCATCCCAGGGGCCCCTCACTGTCCTCATCCCAGGGGCCCCTCACTGTCCTCATCCCAGGGGCCACTCACTGTCCTCATATCCCAAAAGCCACTCACTGTCCTCATCCCAAAAGCCACTCACTGTCCTCATCCCAAAAGCCACTCACTGTCCTCATCCCAGGGGCCCCTCACTGTCCTCATCCCAGGGGCCCCTCACTGTCCTCATCCCAGGGGCCCCTCAATGTCCTCATCCCAGGGTCCCCTCACTGTCCTCATCCCAGGGGCCACTCAATGTCCTCATCCCAGGGGCCACTCACTGTCCTAATATCCCAGGGGCCACTCACTGTCCTCATCCCAAAAGCCACTCACTGTCCTCATCCCAAAAGCCACTCACTGTCCTCATCCCAGGGCCCCCTCACTGTCCTCATCCCAGGGGCCACTCACTGTCCTCATCCCAGGGGCCCCTCACTGTCCTCATCCCAGGGGCCACTCACTGTCCTCATCCCAGGGGTCCCTCACTGTCCTCATCCCAGGGGCCACTCACTGTCCTCATCCCAAAAGCCACTCACTGTCCTCATCCCAAAAGCCACTCACTGTCCTCATCCCAGGGCCCCCTCACTGTCCTCATCCCAGGGGCCACTCACTGTCCTCATCCCAGGGGCCCCTCACTGTCCTCATCCCAGGGGCCCCTCACTGTCCTCATCCCAGGGGCCCCTCACTGTCCTCATCCCAGGGGCCCCTCAATGTCCTCATCCCAGGGTCCCCTCACTGTCCTCATCCCAGGGGCCACTCAATGTCCTCATCCCAGGGGCCACTCACTGTCCTAATATCCCAGGGGCCACTCACTGTCCTCATCCCAAAAGCCACTCACTATCCTCATCCCAGGGGCCACTCACTGTCCTCATCCCAAAAGCCACTCACTGTCCTCATCCCAGGGCCCCCTCACTGTCCTCATCCCAGGGGCCACTCACTGTCCTCATCCCAGGGGTCCCTCACTGTCCTCATCCCAAAAGCCACTCACTGTCCTCATCCCAAAAGCCACTCACTGTCCTCATCCCAGGGCCCCCTCACTGTCCTCATCCCAGGGGCCACTCACTGTCCTCATCCCAGGGGTCCCTCACTGTCCTCATCCCAGGGGCCACTCACTGTCCTCATCCCAGGGGCCACTCACTGTCCTCATCCCAAAAGCCACTCACTGTCCTCATCCCAGGGGCCACTCACTGTCCTCATCCCAGGGGCCACTCACTGTCCTCATCCCAGGGGTCCCTCACTGTCCTCATCCCAGGGGCCACTCACTGTCCTCATCCCAGGGGCCCCTCACTGTCCTCATCCCAAAAGCCACTCACTGTCCTCATCCCAGGGCCCCCTCACTGTCCTCATCCCAGGGGCCACTCACTGTCCTCATCCCAAAAGCCACTCACTGTCCTCATCCCAAAAGCCACTCACTGTCCTCATCCCAGGGGCCACTCACTGTCCTCATCCCAGGGGTCCCTCACTGTCCTCATCCCAGGGGCCCCTCACTGTCCTCATCCCAGGGGCCCCTCACTGTCCTCATCCCAGGGGCCCCTCACTGTCCTCATCCCAGGGGACCCCTCACTGTCCTCATCCCAGGGGACCCCTCACTGTCCTCATCCCAGGGACCCCTCACTGTCCTCATCCCAGGGACCCCTCACTGTCCTCATCCCAGGGGCCCCTCAATGTCCTCATCCCAGGGACCCCTCACTGTCCTCATCCCAGGGACCCCTCACTGTCCTCATCCCAGGGGCCCCTCACTGTCCTCATCCCAGGGGTCCCCTCACTGTCCTCATCCCAGGAGTCCCTCTCTGCTGTCAGTTTAGGGACCCCTCTCTGACTCTATTTCAGGGGTCCCGCTCTGCAATAATCTTGGTGGTCCTAAACTGCAGGATTATTACCGGTAATTACTTTTTCTCCAATTTAGATGAAAGCATACAGTTTCTTTTATGTCAAATGCTTTGAATGTTGGGGATTCTTTTGAGGAGGTCTGTGCTAGTTTTAATTTTGTATTGGGCTTATTTGTTTTGTTTTTAGAAATGGCTTAGAAAACCAAGTCCTCTGCTGTATCCCCCTCCGGGAAGGGGGTTGAAGGAAGGAGAAGCCCCCATATCATGCTCACTCCACCCACAGCCCATAAGTTCTACATCTTAGGTAGACCAGTGTTGGGAGGGGGGTTGGGTGGAGCCCTGGCAAGATCTGGCAAGACAGAAAGGATTGTCCTTGGCTAAACCATCTCAGCTACCAACTCTTGATTTCCAAGGACAATCCTGGGTCTTAGAAATTCCTCTGACATTCAGTGATGGCATTCTACACCTTTATATTGCTCCCATTTTTCTTTTTTTTTTAGTAAAAGGTTAATAGTAAGGTGAAATGTATACAGTATCTCACAAAAGTGACTACACGCCGCACATTTTTGTAAATATTTTAATATAACTTTTTATGTGAAAACACTGAAGAAATTATACTTTGCTGCAATGTAAAGTAGTGAGTAGGGTTGTCCCGATACCACTTTTTTAGGACCGAGTACAAGTACCGATACTTTTTTCCAAGTACTCGCCGATACCGATTACCGATACTTTTTTTTCAATGTCATGTGACAGTTTGAAAGATGGGGACTGATAGGTGGCACTGACAGGTGGCACTTATGGGCACTGACTGGTGACTGGCTCTGATGGGCACTAATAGGTGGCTGGCACTGATAGATGGCACTGATAGGTGGCACTTATGGGCACTGATAGATGGCACTTATGGGCACTGATAGATGGCACTGATTGCACTGAAAGGTGGCACTTGTGGGCACTGATAGGTGGCACTTGTGGGCACTGATAGGTGGCACTTGTGGGTACTGATATGTGGCACTTGTGGGCACTGATATGTGGCACTTGTGGGCACTGATAGCACTGAAAGGTGGCACTTGTGGACACTGATATGTGGCACTTGTGGGCACTGATATGTGGCAATTGTGGGCACTGATATGTGGCAATTGTGGGCACTGATAGCACTGAAAGGTGGCACTTGTGGACACTGATATGTGGCACTTGTGGGCACTGATATGTGGCACTGAAAGGTGGCACTGATAGATGGCACTTGTGGGCACTGACGGCACTGATAGTGCAATCAGTGCCACCAAGTGCTACCTATCAGTGCCCACAAGTGCTACCTATCAGTGCAATCAGTGCCATCTACCATTGCCACCTGATAGGTGGCACTGGTAGATGGCACTGATTGCACTGATAGGTAGCACTTGTGGGTACTGATAGGTGGCTGGCACTGAAATGCTGCGGGAAAAAAAAATGACACAGGATTTAAAATAAAAAAAACTAGTGCAACGCCCATCTTGGTACACCCTGCACTCGGCTGAAGTAAGCAGCAGCAGACATCTTGTTACACCCAGCCCATATAGCTAAGGCTGGGTGTAACAAGATGTCTGCTGCTGCTTACTGCAGCCGAGTGCAAGGTGTACCAAGATGGGCGTGGGGACGTTCAGCCGCTGACGGCGACCGAATGCGACAGCACCGGTCACCGATCCTGATGCGGCTGCGCCCTGCACCCCTGCCAGCTTACCAGTTTCAACTGCAGGTGAGGGACTCGCTCTCCGCCTTGGTCTCCGCCCCTGCCCCACTCTCCGCCCCGCTCTCCGCCTTGGTCTCCGCCCCCCGCCCCACTCTCCGCCATGGTCTCCGCCCCCCCGCCATGCTCTCCGTCCTGCTCTCCGCCCCCCGCTCTCCACCCCCTCTCTGCGTCCGCTCTGAAAAAAAAAAAAAGTATCGGACTGGGCATCGGGAGCATTTGCGCGAGTACAAGTACTCGCGCAAATGCTTGGTATCGGTCCCGATACCGATACTAGTATCGGTATCGGGACAACCCTAGTAGTGAGTGTACAGCTTGTATAACAGTGTACATTTTCTGTCCTCTCAAAATAACTCAACACACAGCCATTAATGTCTAAACCGCTGGCAACAAAAGTGAGTACCCCCCTAAGTGAAAATGTCCAAATTGGGCCCAAAGTGTCAATATTTTGTGTGGCCACCATTATTTTCCAGCACTGCCTTAACCCTCTTGGGCATGGAGTTCACCAGAGCTTCACAGGTTACCACTGAAGTCCTCTTCCACTTCTCCATGACGTCATCACGGAGCTGGTGGATAGTAGAGACCTTGCGCTCCCCCACCTTCTGTTTGAGGATGCCCCACAGATGCTCAATAGGGTTGGGGGTTAGGTCTGAAGACATGCTTGGTCAGTCCATCACCTTTACCCTCAGCTTCTTTAGCAAGGCAGTGGTCGTCTTGGAGGTGTGTTTGGGGTTGTTATCATGTTGGAATACTGCCCTGCGGCCCAGTCTCCGAAGGTAGGGGATCGTGCTCTGCTTCAGTATCTCACAGTACATGTCGGCATTCATGGTTCCCTCAATGAACTGTAGCTCCCCAGTGCCGGCAGCACTCATGCAGCCCCAGACCATGACACTTCTACCACCATGCTTGACTGTAGGCAAGACACACTTGTCTTTGCACCCCATACCTGATTGCCGCCACACACGCTTGACACCATCTGAACCAAATAAGTTTATCTTGGTCTCTTCAGACCACAGGACATGGTTCCAGTAATCCATGTCCTTAGTCTGCTTGTCTTCAGCAAACTGTTTGCAGGCTTTCTTGTGTATCATCTTTAGAAGAGGCTTCCTTCTGGGATGACCACCATGCAGACCAATTTGATGCAGTGTGTGGCATATGGTCTGAGCACTGACAGGCTGACCCCCCACCCCTTCAACCTCTGCAGCAATGCTGGCAGCACTCATACGTCTATTTCCCAAAGACAACCTCTGGATATGATGCTGAGCACGTGCACTCAAATTCTATGGTCGACCATGGCGAGTCCTGTTTTGAGTAGAACCTGTCCTGTTAAACCGCTGTATGGTCTTGGTCACCATGCACAGCTCAGTTTCAAGGTCTTGGCAATCTTCTTATAGTCTAGGCCATCTTTTTTTCAGATCCTCAGAGACTTCTTTGCCATGAGGTGCCATGTTGAACTTCCAGTGATCAGTATGAGAGCGTGAGAGTGATAACACCAAATTTAACACACCTGCTCCCCATTCACACCTGAGACCTTGTAACACTAATGAGTCACATGACACCGAGGAGGAAAAATGCCTAATTTGGCCAAATTTGGACATTTTCACCTAGGGGTGTACTCACTTTTGTTGCCAGTGGTTTAGACATTAATGGCTGTGTGTTGAGTTATTTTGAGGGGACAGAAAATGTACACTGTTATACAAGCTGTACACTCACTACTTTACATTGTAGTAAAGTGTCATTTCTTCGGTGTTGTCACATGAAAAGATAGAATAAAATATTTACAAAAATGTGAGGGGTGTACTCATTTTTGTGAGATACTGTATGCGTCTCTTTCTGGGTTTCTCGGATCCGTGCAACCTGCTAATAGGGGAGAATAAATTGCAGTGTGTACACATCTTCCCTATATGAGAAGCAAAATACCCCATTGCTGGTTAGGAGTGCTGGCCACTATAGCACTTCACAAGGGTAAAATGTGAAGGCCCTTTAGATCCTCTTAAAGTGTACAGTATGTAAATATAATGTAGGGAAGGATTGAAACCCCTGCCAGGACATTGTTTTGCTGTTTGTGTACCATTTGGGGAAATTTGCCTTCCCTTCCCGACCCAGGAAATCTCCTAAAATTAGGGGAATTTCCCTTCTAGGGCTCATTCACATGGGGACAGAGGCCTATACAATGTGAAGAAGGCATTTGTTTATGTGGCTGGGAGGCACACGTGTGGCATGCAGGCTCCTGTACAATCAGTGACAGGCTGCAGCTTGGCAAAGCCGGATTTATAAGGGGGCAATTGCCCTAGGCCCCCCTCTATACCACAATTATGTAAAACAATATAAAAACATGTATATGTAAAATAATAAAAAATAAATAAAATAATATAAAATGTATAATAAAAATAAAAAACTTTTATTTACATGTATCTTAGGAAGTAATATTTTGCCAGCCATCATCTGTAAGGCTCCATTCACACCTGGGCATTTGCGATTGCAGACAGAATCGCTGCGATTCTGCTCACGATCCCAAAACGCTGTGCCAAAATGACAAATCGCACAATGTTTATACATGTGCCATTCATTTTCAATGGCACCTAAACGCGGCTACGATTTTGCTGCGCGATCAATTGTAGCAAGCCACAACACGGAAAGCTGTCGCCTAAAAGAAGCTCCTGCCTCTTTTTATGAGTCAAGCTTTGCAAGTTGTGATTATTCCGCGGTTGCAGCGCAATTTATTGCATGGCAATTGCGGCAACATCGCACCCGCGTTTAGGTGTCATTGAAAACGAATGAAACTTTGTGCAGTTTGTCATTTTGGATCGTGAGCAGAATCGCAGCGATTCTGTCTGCAATCGCAAACGCCCAGGTGTGAATGGAGCCTAATACTCGGGACTTCTATATTGTATCCTTTTTTTAAAAGATTATTTTTGGCAGCTCAAGCAAACCACACTAAGGCCCCTTTCACACTGGGGCGTTTTTCATGCGGTTTAACGCTAATAATAGCGCTATTATACCGCATGAAAAATTCCTGCCCTGTAGCCTTCAATGTGAAAGCCCGAAGGCTTGAAGCGGTGCGCTAGCAGGACCGCTCCAAAAGTCCTGCTAGCCGCTTCTTTACAGCGGTAAAGGAGCGGTATGTTCACCGCTCCTTTACCGCGGGTGCCCATTGAAATCAATGGGACACCGCGGTAATACCGCCCGCAGCAATAGCCGCGGTTTGCGGGTGGTATTAACCCTTTTTTGGCCGCTAGCGGGGGTTAAATTCACCCCCCTAGCGACCGCATACCGCGGTAAGAACGACGGTATAGCAGCACTGCAAATCGCGCTGCTATACCGCCACCGCTCCTGCCCGCCCCAGTGTGAAAGGGGCCTTAGAGCAGTATGACTGTGTGTGTGTGTGGGCATGTGTGGCCCCAGAATGACATTGTTTACCAAACAGGTGCAATGTTAGAATCAATAATGCAAAACAGGATCAGAATAGCAAAGAGCATGCATACACTGAAGAGTAATACAAAACAGAATATGAAAGCTGCATAAACATGGACTCTTCACAGAAATGTCTTAATCACAAAGCTCCTCCCAATTGTCCCCTCTTTCCTTCTCATTTGTCCCTCATTTTGGTCTGCTCTATATAGTTGTATATAAAATGCACATTTTTCTTTTTTTATCAAAACGAGTTTCACAGTTCTAATTCTTTCATCCAATTTCTAAATTGCTGCATTTCTACATTTCAAAAGCCAGTATAAAGGAATAGTAGTGGTAAAAAAAACAAAAAAAAAACACTTGTGGGTTTAACAGCAATTTTTTTTATAATTCTACTTTAAGGGGGTGTGGCAAGGGGTGTGTCCTATGCCTATATAATTTTGATAATAGGTGTCAGGCTGGGTTCACACTGGTCCAACAAACGCTCCGACATTGGGAGCTCATGTCACATGACTTGTGAAAATCAGTGTTTCCCTATGGGAGTCGTCTTAACTGGTCCGACACATGTCGGTCCGACTTTGAAAATGCTCCCTGTACTACTTTGGTCCGACTTTGATCCTACTTCAGCCCATTGACTATCACTGAAGTCGGATCAAAGTAGGATCCTTGTCCTAACCATCCGACTTTTGACATCCGACATGTGATTACAGCAGCAGTAAAAGGAATTTATCTCACACTGGGATTGTTTTGATTGGTCAAAGGACAAGTCAGACTATCACAAAGTCGGATCAAAGTAGTATCCTGTTCATGAAAGTCAGATGGATGTCTGACCAATGTAGGATCAATGTAGGACTGATGTCCCAGAGCAAAGTAGGATGAAAGTTGTATGACTGTCGTGTCGTATCAGTGTGAACCCAGCCTCACTCATTCCCATCTCAAAACATTGGGAGGTATGCAATCAGGATCAGTGCCGTATTACCAAACAGGCAGAGTAGGCACTGGCCTATGGGTCCTGCGACAATGGATTAACCACTTGAAGACCAGGCCTTTTTCTGACATTTGTTGCTTAAAAGTTAAAATCAGTATTTTTTGCTAGAAAATTACTTAGAACCTCCAAACATTTTATATATATATATATATATATATATATATATATATATACGGTATATATATTTTTTTTTTAGCAGAGACCCTAAAGAATAAAATGGTGGTTGTTGCAATTTTTTATGTCACACTGTATTTGCTTAGCGGTCTTTCAAACGTAATTGTTTTGAAAAAAATACACTTTAATGAATAAAAAAACAAACAAAAAAACCCCACTAAAGTTAGCCCAATTTTTTTGTACAATGTGAAAGATGATGTTACGCTGAGTTAATAGATACCTAACATGTTATGCTATAAAATTGCACACACTAGTGGAATGGTGACAAACTACGGTACTTAAAAAGCTCCATAGGCGACGCTTTATATATTTTTAACGGTTATCTGTTTAGAGTTAAGGCCCGTACACACGATCGGATATTCCGACAACAATTGTCCGACGGACGTGTTTTGTCGGATAATCTGACCGTCTGTATGCTCCATCGGACAATTTTTGTCTGAATTTCTGACAAGAAATGTTGGCTGTGCATGCTCTCAAATTGTCCGACAACAAATGTGTTACGTCAGATCATCCGATCGTGTGTACACAAATCTAAAAAGTACAAACAGGCATGCTCGAAAGCAATGCTAACTATATGACAACATTAGCAGAAGTTGCCCAAAAGGTGGCGCTAAAGAGCTGAAAAAACACGTATTACGTCACTACGTTCGTGTTTGTTGGCTGAAAATGTTGTGCCGTGTGTATGCATACAAAGTTCATGGACAACGCCCTTGGGACAAAAATCCATGGACTTGTCCGATGGAAGTCCGATCGTGTGTACGAAGCTTTACAGAGAAGGTCTGGAGCTAAAATGATTGCTCTCACTCTAACAATCGCGGCGATACCTCACATATGTGGTTAGAACACTGTTTTCTTTTGCGGGTGCAACTTACGTATGAGTTAGCTTAGGCGCACAAACTCGGAGGGCTAGGGCACTTTGAATAAAATGTTTTTTTATTATATTTTACAAGAAATCAAAGAGCTGGTGTGAGATGCGTAGAGGTGATACTCAGTCCCCAATAGTATGCACACAACAAAAAACAGAATTGTCCATGGGACTTTTAGAGAGTCACACCTCAGACATGCAGAGTAAAATTTGTAAACATTTTTAAACAATTTATTAACAAATTTAAAAACAACACAAAATATGATAAACATCAATACACTAGTAAATTTTACATTCATGTAGTAAACCTTGAAATATATGTAAGTGAAAAAACTGTGCTAAGCCAAAAATAATGATGAAAGCTGCTAACACTCAAACAAACAAAGCAAAAACGGAATAGATACAAAATAGTGCAGCGCTAAATACCAAAAAAAATGGCTACTGGACGTAGCTCAAATATGTGATTTATCTGATAAACTCAGTGAATATATAAATCAATATATAGAGTTCATGAACAGTCCATTCCTATGGGTGATCTCTGATATAAGCTATCCTCCATGGGAACTGAGGAACATACCCCTATGGGTGAATATAGAGTGAATGCAAAAATTATATGTACAAAAAAATAGTCCAAAATAACATATGTGTGTTGGAAAGAATGTCTATTCATGGACAACACCACCACAGGATGGAAGGACCAAGGGACCCAATTGTTGATGATGGGAACACAAAAGAAGAGCACAGTAGATACAATCGGGTACTCTTACCGGAAACGGTGGACCCACCTGTCATACGACAGTGGGTCAATCGAGCTTAGTGGTCGCCGTGACCAGAAGATGGAACTGGAAATCCTGGATGTCTAGGACCGACTCCCGCAGGGTGGTGAATGATCCGCTCACACGGTGGTGATCCCTCCAATCGTATAGGCTCCAAATTGTTCCAAAAATAGACACAAGGGTGGGAGAAAGGAAACTCCAGATAGTGCAGGTCAATATAACCAATGAAGGTTTATTGAATAAATATAGTCTTTACAGACATATAGACAAATAAAAGTGATCACAAAAATAAAAAGTACTAAAAGCAATGTGGGGTACAGCGATAGCGTTTCGACTACGAAAGTCTTCAACAGGGGCATAGTGCTGTACCCCCCACATTGCCAACTTTATATAAGGTCTAAAGAATATCTGACCCGCCCTAAAGGCGGGGTCAGAACAGGAAATGACACAATATTCACAATATCAGAATATCACCCGTATTAATTGTAACTTGATTTACAAATCTACACGTTATATTGAAAAAATATTGGCTAAACAGACAATGTATAATAGTAATGGTAATAAAACCCCAAAGTAACACAAATTACACATAACCATTTGAAATATTCCCGCCATAGATACAAACCAATCCAAATGGACGGACTGATGACACCATCTGTGCAAAGCACATATGCCTCCAAATGCTGGTGTCCACAGTAAGCCTTACCGCCAGAAGAGGGTGTCTAAGTGCATTTCTATATCTCCTAACTTGTAAGTGTGGACATCTAAATGCAGCAACATCACTCAGATGTTGCTGCAATGTGAATTGGGGACACCATGGTAGCGTGGCGCCGTGGCGCACCGTGCCTGCAGACGTTCGATGCGTGTAGTGCACGTGACCGTCACGCGCGCGCACCGGAGAACGGCGTTGCGACGTCATGACGCTGTTGCGTCTCGTCATCGCAGCACAGCAGTGAGAAGACGTCAGCTGATAGCGGAGGTGGCGTTTCACTGCAGGGAGACGCCACATCACCATGGTGATGTCCGGGACCATAAAGTAAGCGCCATCTTGTGGACATGAAATATATCCACTGAAATAAAGAAGATCAATAGACATGCTGATAGGCGTATATATCCAAAGGCCCAAAAACGCCATACAGCAAAATCCCTAATGATTAACGATCCCTCCTTATAAAAAATGCAGGTATATGGAGCAAGGTTCTATTGTGCAGACCCAAACCTCTATCCTACATCCCTACAGAATGTGAAAAGAACAAAAAAACATACAAAAAGTATGTATAATTTGCCCATACATCCTGTCACCCCATAAACAAAGAATACTATATAAATATGCATAAATGCACATACACATAGACACTCCCTGGATAAAGGCCAAATGATGACACTATAAATGGGGAAGAGAACTAGAATTCATATAGAACAAAGCAACCGCAACATGTCACCTGAAAAGGTGCACACAGGCAATGGGTTGCAATGCGAATGATCATGGGCCATCCATCCTGACTAACACGGATACCAAAGCCCAGGGTACTCACGCCCGGTTGATGAAACAATTGATGTCCCATTAAACGTTCATACCGTGGGGTGAGTAACACCTGAGCTCGTGTATCCAGTAAGTCTCTAATCTAGAGACACCCCGCAGGGAGGAGTCCCCCCTCCAGTGGGGGACAAACCTATCTATCACCTGGAATTGGGTGCCTCTAGGATCCTTCGCATGGTGTTCTAAATAATGTCGTGAGACAGTATGTTTATCACAGCCCTTACGAATTTTGGCTAAGTGTTCATTAACATGAATAGAAAAATTTCTAATTGTTCGCCCTACATATTGGAGTTTGCATGGGCATGTAATTAGGTACACAATAAACCTAGTGACGCAGGTAGTGAACTGCTTCATAGTGTAACTGCGCCCCGTGACACTAGAGCTGAATGTTACCGTTCTGCGTCTACCCAACTCATTGAACATGCAAACATTGCATTTTCTACAAGGGTAATAGCCATTAGCCTCTGGAAAGAAGGAAATCTTTTTTGGAGGATCTATTGTGTTGGGAGCTATTTCACCCTGGATAGAACGGGCACCTCTGAAAATCACACCTGCCCGTTCGGGGAGGGAAGGTCCAAGAATTCTATCGCTTAGTAACACTTTCCAATGTCTATTCAGAATCTTTTTTATTTCAAGATGCTGAGTAGAGTAGGAAGTAAAAAAGGACCATTTGAATCTATCCTCTCTCACATTTCTCTGTTTGTTAATAAGAAGAGAAGACCTCTCGATTTCCAATACAGAGGAAATGTCTTTATCCAACCCAATAGATGGGTAACCCCTATCCAGAAATCTTTCTTTCAGGACGTTGAATTGAGCCAAAAAGTCATCATCATGGGTGCAGTTCCTCCTAAGGCGGAGGAACTGCCCCCGAGGGACAGACTTCAGCCATTGATCGTGATGACAACTGTCTACGGGAATATAACCATTTCTATCTGTTAGCTTGAAGTAGGATTTAAATTCAAGATGGTTATTAACAGACATGATTTCCAAATCTAAGAAATGTATGGACGAGGAACTAGCTTCATACGTTAATACAATTCCCCGGTCGTTGTCATTGAGGACCGCCATGAAGGTGTCTAGAGATTCTCTCGTGCCCCTCCATAGGAGGAGGATGTCGTCTATATATCTGGCCCACAGAACTAATTCAGGTCTGTTGAGGGCATAGACGACATCCTCCTCCCACTGGGCCATAAAGAGATTGGCAAGGCTGGGGGCATATTTAGCCCCCATTGCTACACCTTTAATTTGGGAGAAAAATGTTCCCTGGAACCAAAAGTAATTATGCCGTGTGGCAAAATCCAATAGTTCCATGATGAAGTTCCTCTGTATCAAGGACAATGAGGAGCTTCTGGTGAGAAACAGCTCCACTGCCTCAAGGCCCAAATGATGTGGGATACAGGTGTATAGTGCAGACACATCTGCAGTAACTAAAATCAAATCTCCCTGATGGTGCACCTTCTCCAGCAAATTGATGGTGTCCTTGGTGTCCCTCAGATAAGAGGGCACTAATTTCACCAACGGCTGGAGAAAGTGATCAATATACTTCCCAATTCGGGATGTAACTGAGTCGATCCCACTAACAATGGGACGCCCAGGGGGATCGACTGGGTTTTTGTGCACCTTGGGAAGATAATAAATCACAGGAATACGAGGTGCCAAAGGAACCAAGTATTCCTGTTCTTTTTTATTGAGAACATTCAAAGAAAAACCTTCATTAATAATGTCTACTAGGGCTTTCTTATATTTCAAAGTGGGATCCCCAGGTAAGAGACTGTAAGTGGCTCTGTCCTCTAAAAGTCTGTGCATCTCCTTGACATAGTTTTTCTTATCAAGAACCACTATCCCGCCACCTTTATCCGCCGGACGGATAATAAGATCTTTGTTATGGCATAAAGTTTTCAAACCTGCCGCAATAGTTGGATCCTGATGGACTCTCTTAGCAGGCAGCCCATCTAAATCCTTCAATACAAGGGTGCGGAATACATTAATGGATGGAGCTGAGTTAACTGGAGGGTTAAACAAGGAGGGGTTTGATAGCCCCGAATGTAAACTGGTGGAAGGACCACCCGAATTGATTGCAGAAGTGGATCCCAAGGGAACTGTAGACATCCCGTCATTCTTTTGGGCATCAACAGATGGGACAGCTAAAAAGTGCCTCTGGATATTTAACTTCCTTATGTACTTCTGGACATCTATGAAAGTGGAGAATTTATTCAATTTCCGTGGGGGAACAAATTTAAGACCTTTGTCTAAAACTGATTGCTCTTGGGGAGTAAGAGCAACCAAACTTAAGTTAAAAATGCCTGCACCTAATTGACCCTTGGTCTTTTTGCGCTGGATGCGCCGCCCCCCTCTAGAGCCTCGTTTCTTCTTGGGCTCTTGGGGGTATGGAAGGTTTGTGAAAACCCTGATGTTGGGGTGGGCCAAACTGATTATAATTGTAACAATAAGGAGGTCTGGATTGTGATTCATCACCCCACCCAGAGTGTGAATATGAATCGTAGTAAGGATCATAAGAACCTTCACTCTGTAATAGAGCATAACGATTCTGGGTGGGCACCGGTGTGCCCTGCATATAGTTCCCATTAGAACCAGATCCGTTATCTCTCCAAGGAAGAGAGGTCCTCCCTGATGAATCACTGGGATACATATGACCTCTGTCCCCTTGTCCATAACCTCTACCTCGTTGAGGATGCCCTCTTCCTCGAGGTATAGAATGATGTCTACCCGGGCCGGGCTCAATATGAGCAACGGCCTGAGTATACTTAGCATTCCTAGGTGTACGATTAGCACCCTTGTTGTTCTGAGGTCCTCGTGAATTGGACACAGAGGGGGGTTCATAAACCAGTGTTCTATCTGTAATAACATCAACTGGTTCTGATAAATCCATATTTGTGTTATTCTCTAGGGTGTTGGCCTGGTTGGCTAGTTTTTTCTGCCAACCAAAGACCAAGTTACCCTTATAATCACCAGTATCTCTGTTATACTTCTTTTGTTTCTTGCTCCTCTGGTCTTTTTCTTATTTTTCAAGAAGAGTTTTTAGACCGGTGGAGAGAGAAGCATATTCACTCTATATTCACCTATAGGGGTATGTTCCTCAGTTCCCATGGAGGATAGCTTATATCAGAGATCACCCATAGGAATGGACTGTTCATGAACTCTATGTATTGATTTATATATTCACTGAGTTTATCAGATAAATCACATATTTGAGCTACGTCCAGTAGCCATTTTTTTTGGTATGTAGTAAACCTTTCCATGAGACCTGGATATATCATGAAAGTGACTGCCAGCAGTCTAGGACAGCCGTGCTGTAGGTCTCGATGCGTTTCGCGGGAAGAGTCTCGCTTCTTCGGGAGAAGCACAGAAAGGTGCCTGGAGATCAAAGGCATAAATAAATAAGTAAAGAAATAACAAAAAAAAAAAAAAAAGGGGAGAGGGGCAAGATATATATTAACATTTAATATTTAACATATTCAACTTACAATTGATGAAAAAAATCCTGGCCTACTGGCACCCCATATGTGGCTAATTATAAGGTTAACAGGAGGTTGATGTGTTCCAATGGGTGTGACCACCCAAGGTAAGAAAGGGCTTTAAAGAAGAACAAGGATAAAAAATAATAATAATGCCACCAGTTCCACTGGTCTTCCCCCGGGAGCTGTGTGAGGGCGGAGAGATGAAACCCAGTGAGAAGCACAAGAGCCGGAGCCTGGGCGATGGATATCGGTCCCACAGAGGGGAATGCCCACACCTAAACAATCAACAAATATAATATTGAAAACCTAACCAAACAATTATTATAAATATAAATACCCAAATGATGTGACTGAGTGAGGTGATATTACCTAGAATAGGAATGTGGAATAAGCGTGCCTGTGTACTAGTGTGATGAAATGGAACACTTACATAATGAAGTTAGAATTAATTTACTCCATGGGTGAGAAATGGTGCAAATGTGAAGGACTGATGGTCCAATATGTATGTGATTTATAATATATTGATTCAAGAGAAACCAATGTATCATAATAAAAATAGATCTCTCGTAAGTGAAAAATTATAATTAAATAATACAAATCAATTAATGTGAATGTGATCATGTTGTGTATAAAGCTAAAAAGCAAACAAGTGTATGTGAATCCTAAATAACTAATAACCCCATGTGAGAGGGGACCATGGGACAGAGGGGCCCCATACCACATGTCTGTGCACATAATCAAAACATTTGTTGCAATAAAAAGCAGAAACCAAACCAGCAATAATGAACACTGAAATACCAAGTAACATCACCATAAACAGTGGCTTGTGGCTAAAGTACAAAGCCCACAAAGCATACAGCCCAAACGTGACTTACCCTAAGAGGAAGACAAACACAGTACCAGGTGGCCGGTTCAATTGGCAAACTGCACTGTGACCAAGCCATGGTCTGGGCTAAATAGTCCAGACCTCTGGGTTGGTCTCGCCCACACAGTGTCCTCATGGTGGAGAATGCACCAATGGACTCGCATGAAATGTTGGGAGGCATGACTGCTCATCCCCACAGAGTGCGGCCAGCCTCCCAGCCACTTGTGGCGATACAGCCGGAACAGCTGCACCGCAAAGCATCCAACGCTGCCGATCACGTCTCCACTTTTTTATTTTTTTTTTATTTTTTTTACACTGTCCCTTTTATTTTTTTATTTTTTTTATCACTTTTTTTGCTGTCACAAAGAACATCCCTTGTGACAGTAATAGGTAGTGACAGGTACAATTTATTGGGGGTTCTGGGGTCTATAAGACCCTAACCCACTCCTCTGCACTTAAAAGTATTCAAAATGCCAGGAACAGCATTTTTGAATACTTTCTATGTTTGAAAAATCGCGCTGTTGGCCCCCAAGTAAACCGAAAGCCCTGGTTCACACTGGTGCGATTTGACATGTCAAATCGCATGTCAAATCGGCGAAATTTGCCGCAAATTGCGGGCAATGGCACCGTCCTAATCAGTGCGACGCCGCATCTGCGGCGCTGCACCGATTACAAAAAGTCGTTTTTGTACTACTTTTGTACTACTTTTTGCGATTTCAGCCGTTTACATTGACATCTGTTTCAGATGTCTTTGAAATCGCGACTGCCAGCGGGAGTGAAATCGTGCGAGTTCAGCTGAACTCGCAGGCTTCACTCCCGCAGCCCCAGTGTGAACGTGGGCAAAGTGAGAGAAAGAGAGATACCGCTCCAGGTGGGTGCAATCCGGCAATCAATGTCTTCTCGGATACCAAGGGTGCAGGCAATGCATGTAGCAAGAAATAGGATGAATATGTGGACAGCCGCACTCCAAAAAAAACGTTAAGGTAGCCTTTATTTAAAAATTGCAAAGCACTACAAGTCACAGCAGACAAAAAGGGGGTACAACTGACATGTTTCGCACTGGGAACTAGTGCTTAGTCATAGCTTATATAGTTACATAGTTACATAGTAAATGTAAATAATATGTAAATAAAGGCTACCTTAACGTTTTTTTTGGAGTGCGGCTGTCCACATATTCATCCTATTTCTTTAAACCGAAAGTGATGTCACAACGTCGCTTCTGGGTTACTGCATCCGAGACCCGGTCAAAGCTGATTCTGGCTTTGCTTGGGTCTTTGGCCAGCCGGAGGAGATGTCTGCCTTCCATGTACCATAGCAATCCTTCCTTCCTGCCTTCAATGTACCATAGTAATCCTTCCTTCCTGCCTTCAATGTACCATAGTAATCCTTTTTTCTTGCTTTCCATGTGCCACAGTGATCCTTCTTGCCTTCCATGTACCATAGTGATCCTTCCTCCCTTCCATTTACCATAGTGATCCTTCCTGCCTTCCATGTGCCTTAGTGATCCTTCCTTCCTGCTTTCCATGTAACATAGTGACCCTTCCTGTCCTCCATATGCCATAGTGATCCTTCCTTCCTGCCTTTCACGTACCATAGTGATCCTTTCTTCCATATACCATAGTGATCCTTTCTTCCATATACCATAGTGATCCTTTCTTCCATATACCATAGTGATCCTTTCTTCCATATACCATAGTGATCCTTACTTCCATATAACAGTAATCCTTTCCTCTCTCAAATCTCTTTTATTTATTTTTTTGCTGTTTGTGTCCCTATTAAAGCGGAGTTACGGCAGAAAAAAAGTTAGCAGCTACACAGCCTGGTTCCCTACTGCCAGGGGTTATAACCCTCCCTTACTTTTCCAAAATGAAAACAGTTTTGCCTATAGTTCTGCTTTATGTCTCTGAGTTTCAGTTTTTCAGAATCTTTTCACTTGCTGAAAAGCTGTGCCAGAATAGCAACTTCTGCTGCAAAGGAACTTTCATTTTATCTCCTCAACAGAACCAGAGAGCCCTTACTAAGTTCCTGAAATTTGGTCTCTCTCTCTCTCTCTATGTCCTCACTGCCTTCTACATTCAGTCCGATTCCAACCGCATGCTCCTGTTTTCTGCTCCCCCTCTTTACAGTCTGCATTCAGCACTGTCATGCACCCTGAAAACAACATTGGGCGGATATACGCTCACTGGCCACTATATTAGGTACACCTGTTCAATTGCTTGGTAACACAAATTGCTAATCAGCCAATCACATGGTAACAACTCAATGCATTTTGGCATCTAGGGGTTGTGAAGATGACTTGCTGAAGTTCAAACTGAGCAGCAGAATGGGGAAAAAGGGGATTTAAGTGACTTTTAAGTAACAACATGGTTGTTGGTGCCAGACAGGCTATTTCAAATACTTCGGATCTACTGGGATTTTCACGCACAACCATATCTAGGGTTTACAGAGAATGGTCTGCAAAAGAGAAAATATCCAATGAGTGGCATTTGTGTGGATGAAAATGCCTTGTTGATGTCAGAGGTCAGAGGAGAATGGGCAGACTGGTTCGAGATGATATAAAGGCAACAGTAACTCAAATAACCACTCGTTACAACCAAGGTATGCAGAATACCATCTCTGAACACACAACACATCGGACCTTGAAGCAGATGGGCTACATAAGCAGAAGACCACACCAGGTGCCACTCATATCAGCTAAGAACAGGAAACTGAGGCTATAATTCGCACAGGATCACCAAAATTGGACAATAAAACATCAGAAAAACGTTGCCTGGTCTGACAAGTCTCGATTTCCGCTGAGACATTCAGATGGTAGGGTCAGAATTTGGCGTAAACAACATGAAAGCATTGATCCATCCTGCCTTGTATCAACGGTTCAGGCTGGTGGTAGTGGTGTAATGGTGCAGGGGACATTTTCTTGGCACACTTTGGGCCCCTTAGTACCAACTGAGCATCATTTAAATGCCACGGCCTACCTGAGTATTGTTGCTGACCATGTCCATCCCTTTATGACTACAGTGTACCCCATCTTCTGATGGCTCCTTCCAGCAGGATAATGCACCATGTCACAAAGCTCAAATCATCTCACCACTGGTTTCCTGAACATGACAATTAGGTCACTGTATTCCAATGGTCTCCACAGTCACCAGATCTCAATCCAATAGAACACCTTTTGGATGTGGTGGAACTGGAGATTCGTATCATGGATGTAATTATCTATCTTTTATGGAGTTACAATAAATTTGGACTTATTAAAGAGCATGTATGGAGTTGCGGATTGTCTTCTATCCATTTACTTCGTTAGCAGCTGAGTGACTGCACATCCTGCACCCGACAGCTCAGGAGGATCGCTATATAATCTGGGGTAGTAGCACCTTTTTCTTCTATTAACATCATGGATGTGAAGCCGACAAATCAGCAGCAACTGCGTGATGCTATCATGTCAATATGGACTAAAATTTCTGAGGAATGTTTCCAACACCTTGTTGAATCTATTCCACAAATAATTAAAGGGGTTGTAAAGCTTCATGTTTTTTCACCATAATGAATCCTATGCATTAAAGTGCAAGTAAACCCATTGATTTAACAGTTTAAAAAACAGTTAAATTCCCGGCATGCCGGAAATGCTAACTGCCACATTGGTTGTGCTCTCAACCAAACTGTCAAACCATCCAATGGCTGGTGTCCTAACTGGTCACATGTGCAGCATCATGGCAGTTGAAGATTAAACAAAGGTCAAAATGGCAGCTTCCTTGGCTGAAAACGATAGGAGGGTTTACTTCCACTTTAAGGTAAAAAAACATCTTGCACTGTCCGGCCCCCCCGAGCCCCCGTTTTACTTACCTGAGCCCCGAATTCCCGTGGGCGCGATCCCGCGTCGTTCTCCCCACGGCTTCTCGGCTCTTCATTGGATAGATTGATAGCAGCGCAGCCATTGGCTCCCGCTGCTGTCAATCAAATCCAATGACACGGACGCCAGGGGGGCGGGGCCGAGTCATACACTCGGCAGCTATGTACGCCGAGTGTATGACATGGGAGCGCGCCCACAAGGTAACCCCCTCAGGAGAGCGCTTCCCAGAGGGGGTTAGCTATTGCGGGGAGGAGCCAAGAGAGCCGCCGTGGGACCCCAGAAGAGGATGTTCGGGGCCACTCGGTGCAAAACGAACTGCACAGTGGAGGTAAGTATGACATGTTTGTTAATTTTTTATTTTTTTTTAAAGCGTGAACATTTAATATCACTTTAAGGCAGTTCTGAAGGCAAAAGGGTGTCCAACCCGGTACTAGCAAGGTGTACTTAAAGTGGAGTTCCACCCAAAAATGGAACTTCCACTTTTTGGATTCCTCCCCCCCTCCGGTGTCACATTTGGCACATTTCAGGGGGGAGGAGGGAGCAGATACCTTTGTAATACAGGTATTTGCTCCCACTTCCTGACATAGATCACCGCGCTGATCGCTGTGACCTACGCCACTTCCAGCGCCTACACTGTCCTCCCCCGCTGTCTTCTGGGAAACACACTGGTCCCAGGAGACAGTGGGGACAAGTAGGGACGCGCAACGAGACTCGCGCATACGCAGCAGGGAACCAGGCTGTAAAGCTGCAAGGCTTCACTTCCTGATTCCCTCACCGAGGATGGCGGCGGGGGGAGCCGAGAGCCGAGCGACTGATCATCTTCGGCTGCCGACATCGTGGGCACCCTGGACAGGTAAGTGTCCATTTATTAAAAGTCAGCAGCTACAGTATTTGTATCTGCTGGCTTTTAATATTTTTTTTTAGGCGGACCTCCGCTTTAATAAAGTGGCTGGTGAGTGTACGTCCGCCACAATGTTGATATGTGATGGAACCCCGGTTGAAAAACCCTGATTTAATGACGTTTTTACAATAACAGTTATTTCTTCCATGAACTGTTGCTGTGAGATGTTCCCTAAAATCTAAAACTTTTTGCCAAGGGTTCCTAAAAGAATGAGAAACCCTGTTCTAAAGCATATTGTGCCAAAAAAAGCTCCAAGTAAAAATTATTCATTCATTTACCTGTAAAAATTTTGGATCATGTTTACATGACACCAGCAGAGTAAACTATAGGGAAGAAGGAAGCCAACCAGCAAATCTGATTAGACCTCCTCAGACATACAACCCAATTTTGGTGTCTTCGGAGGTTTGACATTAATTAGATTTGCTGGCTGTGTTTCTAAAAACCAGATTGAAATTTGCTAATGAAAATCCTGATTATATGAAGCAGGTCTGTCATTCTGGAAACGCGGTAATGTGGGTTATTGGAGGTGTAAACGATGCTGGATTTAGACATAATACTGCCTAGGCACATCCTTTGTACGAATTCAGCCACCTGGTAACGCAATTATTTTAGTAAGACCAACGCCAATTCTAAAATGTGCAATTGGAAGCATGCTGTGTACTATGTACCTACAGATACAATTCAAGTGTACAAGCAAAAAAAAAAAACAAGATAACAAGAGTGAAGTGGAATGATTTTGCCAAACGTTGCAGCAGATTTAATAATTTCGTCATTGCCGAAATTTTGTCACAATTTGCCTCAAACTTCGCCTTATACATTGATATGAAAAATACTGCATTTTCTTGGAAAAAATACAAATGGCTATGTTTCCTAAGAAAGCCATGTGATCATCATGTCAGCGCCATTGATAATCTAAGGTTGGAGTCAAAATGTAACTTTAATTATTAAAAGAAGATATGTGAACAGTAAGGCTTTTATTGCCGAAAATACATGCATGCATTGATTTACAATGGAACCTTGGATTACGAGCATAATCCGTTCCTGGAGAATTCTCGTAATCCAAAGCATTCGCATATCAAAGCGAGTTTCCCTATAGAAGTCAATGGAAACGGAAATAATTAGTTCCGCATTGACTTCAATGGCATGCAATACCGCATGAGGTGGGGGGGCGCCAGAGAGCCTAGGAAACCCTTGGAAAGGCTCGAAAACACCCGGGAATGGAGTATTTCCGAGTATTTCTGACAATTTATGAACGGTTTCGCTTGACTCTGCTCGGCTCCGGCGCCCCCCCACCTCAGGCCAAATGCGGTACTGCAGGCCCCATTAGCTTGAATTCTGCTCGTATTGCGAGGCAACACTCGCAAACCGAGTCAGAATAAAAAAAAAAAGTTGCTAGTCTTTCAAAATGCTCGCTAACCGCATTACTCGTAAACCGAGGTTCAACTGTATATAGAATTTGCATAGCCATTCATTCAATGGTCAGAGTTGGTCTCAAATTCAGACAGTTTCCTAATATGAGAACTGGCAGTAATTCTGTAAGCATCTGTCACTATCATAACGACAGGTTCCTAAAGTCACAATAATTGGAACTACCTGTCAGTAATGTTATTGAAACTGGCGTAAATGCTTGTCTGAATTGGGCGCAGGGAGTTCTAAGGAAACTACCGCCAGAAATTGAGCCCTACTGAACTGATAGCATTATTATCATACAGCCAATGCTTTATTAAAAACAATCAGACTTTATGTCGGCTCTATCTCTAATCACATAAAAACACCCACATGGTAAACAGAGACCATGTGAACTTTGCCTAGGCATGAGTTCACATTAGACAGCTTAGGAGCAGCAATGTTTTAATTAACTCAAGAAAGAGAAACTTTTTTACTGATAATAATAATGTAGCACCCTCCTAGTTAGTCTGTTAGATCTTGTAAGGCAAATTTAGTTTTTTGGTTCTCCTGTAATCAGTTGAACTGTTGCTTTTGGGTTTTACAGGCTGCAGGTTTGATTGCTTCCCCCTGTTTTTTTTAGATTTCCAGAATCTAGTGGGTGGTAGAGTCAAACAGACAGCCTGAATATTTATGCAGCTCCAGCCAATCCCTGTGAAGGTGTGCCCAGACAGTGGCTGGTGAATGCATAAATAGTTTGCAACCACAGAGAAAGGTTTTTTTTCCCTGGAGGACAGGTTCCCAGTCAGATGGTTATCCTGTTGAAGGTCCAGCCGGCTCATCAAGGCCCCAGCTGTGCTTGGCTGGGGGGCATATCTAGCCAGAGAGGTGCCACTGAGGATCTGCCCTGGAGGTTTCACAGAGGACTTCTGCTTGCCGGAGTCTGAGGGAGACATTCCAAGCATTGGGGGACATTGTGAGTATGGAACGGAGGAAGAAGAATCTCAGTGACTGTTGATTTTGTTAACCCCTGCTGCACAGCGTATAAGGCTTGCCTGGCCCGGAACATTGCTACAGGTGCCCCAGTGCTGTCCACTTTATGTCCTACTACTAAGGGGACTGGGTCCAGAAGCTGCTACAAGGGGAGAGTGCCCTCAATTTTCCTGTTATGCCGTGTACACACGATCGGTTTTACAGATGAAAACAGTCCGATGGACTTTTCTCATCGGACAAACCGATCGTGTGTGGGCCCCATCGGTCTTTTTTCCATCGGTGAGAAAAAATAGAACTTGTTTTAAATTTATCCGATGGGAAAAAAAACGATAGGAAATTCCGATCGTCTGTGTGGAACTCCATCGGACAAAAAACCCACGCATGCTCAGAATCAAGTCGACGCATGCTCAGAAGCATTGAACTTCATTTTACTCGGCTTGTCGGAGTGTTTTACGTCACGGCGTTTGGGACGGTCAGATTTTTGACTGATGGTGTGTAGGCAAGACTGATGGAAGTCAGCTTCATCAGATTTCCGTAGGAAATCCGATCGTGTGTACAGGGCTTTAGTGTTCTGGAGTATCCCACCGCTTCCTGAATCCCATCCAAGTTAACATGCAACTTCTGAAAAGGCAACTCCTAGGCTGTTTTTCTGAGCCATAGGAGTGGAAGTTGCTGTTTGCTTGGCAGCTGCTACTGATCCACTAGCGGAAAGAGAACCTGAGAAACAAATCAGCAGCCCTTGCAGAGGTGAGCGCTACAATATTGTGATGTTTATATGTGAAATGTTAATTTGAATAATAACCCTATCAATGGTTAGTGTGAGTCGTGATATATACCGGTACGGTACATTGCTATACATATGGATCGTCATACCTAAATGTAATCCCGATTTTCAGTAATTGTGTTTGCGGCATTGAAATGGGTTGTTGTGCTCCTGGTCATAAACATTGTTTTACCACGCAGCTCTTGTTTTAATTTCTTTTACACAATAAAATGCAGCGACTGCTGTTTAACCATCTGAAACAGACCATTTTCAACACTCAATAAACTTGGCATATGTGGACTGCAGTTAAAAGAAAGCACAAATACATCTAATGCAGTTCCTTCTACATGATTCTCTTTGTTTTAAAGAGATCCTGTTGTTAGAATAGAAACATTAATTGACAAACACCCTGTAAAAGAAGATGTTTAATACTTACCTTGCTGGTGGATTGTAAAGAAAATCTCCTCTACTGAAAAGCTACGGGTACCATTTATAGCTGACAGTTTCTGATGCATTGGATGTTGCATTCCCAGGTGTATGCTGTGGTTCCTCCTGTCAACTGGAAGACTGTGTTCTGCAATGGCATAATGCCTGGATGGAGGAACCACAGCATCCAGTAGGGACCAGCAGCACCTGTACATCTTTACCAGACTAAAGATTTGTTTCGACACCCAGCAGAAAGTTAGTATTATATATCTTCTTTTACGAGGTGCTTGTAATTATTATTATATATTTTTTGTACTTTAATGACAGGGTCACTTTAAGTGCTGTAGCGGAATGTCTATTTACCTACCAGACCCAGCTGCAGGTGCATGCCCCCTTAGTTTAATTTCTCACAACTACCTGGGTTCCTGGGCACATCCAGGAGTATACATTCCTTAGGAGCTCAGAGAGGCCACACCTGATGAGGCAGAGATTATTGGGCAAGTGATCTACAGCCAGGTGAGAGATACTCCAACTCCACTGTCAGAATCATCATGCAGGCATCTAATCAAGAGCCTAATGACATGCAGCTTCTCCAGCTAGCTCGGGGAGCACCTCCTTGATTGCCCCCAGAATACTCCAGTTCCAGAGGGGCGCCTTGGGACCTTCCAGCTGTTCACCTGTATAACCAGCGCTACCCTGGACTTCACAGAGAAGAACACTGCAGAGGCGTTGCTAGGGGGGTGCGGGGGGTGCGGTCTGCACCCGGGTGACACCCGCTAGAGGGGTGACACCCTTACGACGGTGAGAAAAAAAAATATTTATTTTTTTTTTGACTTTTTTTTTTACTTTTTTTTTTTTTTTTTACAGCTGACACTTTAATTCAGCAACTTCACCCCGCTGGGCTGGAACAACACTTCCAGCGCCGCCGCGCCTGGTGTGTGTGTGTCCTCCGGTTCCTTATTCTTCTTCCTCCTCCCTCCCTACCCTACAGAGCGTCAGCCTGTCACATCATCACACTGCACTGTGATGATGTGACGTGACACACAACTTTCTCCGGCTGCACGCTGTGAGGGTCGCTGCCCAGCCCTCCTCCTCTCCAGTCAAGACTCCAGAACAGGTGGGGGGGGTCTCCACCGCCGGCCCGACTCCCGAGCACAAGCACAAGATGAGGTAGGTGTGTGTGTGTGTGGGGAGCGGGGGGGGCGGTTGCCATTGTAAGAGGCAGAGCTACTAGCTAGTGTGGGAGGAGGACTCAGTCTGTCTGGCGCCCTGACCTGTATTGTATGATAATGAAGGGGGGGGGGGGTGCAAGGTGGCCTGCTGCGACACAGCTATAGATTATATATAGATATTATGTAATATAGCTGGTCCATCTGCCCCTCCCCCCACCAGTCCAGCTAACTCAACTACTGTGCCTATTATATGTAATATAATATATCTATATCCAGCATCACCCCCCCCCCCCCCCCGCCCATTATCAGACAGACAACACTGACTATATAATTTATATTAGCTGACTGAGACACCCCCACCCTGAGCTGGTCTGATAATGATAATGGGGGGGGGGGGGTGATGCTGGACACAGATATATTATATTACATATAATAGGCACAGTAGTTGAGTTAGCTGGACTGGTGGGGGGAGGGGCGGATGGACCAGCTATATTACATAATATCTATATATAATCTATAGCTTTGTCTAGCAGCAGCAGACCACCTTGCACCCCATGATGGAGTCCTAACCTGGCACCATACCACCCCAGCCTGCCTTATGCCACCGCAACCTGCCTTATGACACCGAAACCTGCCCTATGCCACTGCAACCTGCCCTATGCCACCCCAGCCTACCCTATACCACCCCAGCCTGCCCTATGCCACCCCAGCCTGCCCTATACCACCGCACCCTGCCCTATGCCACCCCAACCTTCCCTATACCACCGCAACCTGCCCTATGTCACCCCAGCCTGCCCTATGCCACTGCAACCTGCTGTATGCCACGCAAACTGCTCTATACCACCCCACCCTGCCCTATGCCACCGCACCCTGCCCTATGCCACCCCAGCCTTCTCTATACCACCGCACCCTGCCCTATGCCACCCCAGCTTTCCCTATACCACCCCAACCTGCCCTATGCCACCACAACCTGCTCTATGCCATCACACCCTGCCCTATATAACCCCAACCTGCCCAATGCCACCCAGCCTGCCATATACCACCCCAACCTGCTCTATACCACCCCAACCTGCTCTATACCACCCCAACCTGCCCTATGCCACTGCAACCTGCTCTATGCCATCACACCCTGCCCTATATAACCCCAACCTGCCCAATGCCACCCAGCCTGCCATATACCACCCCAACCTGCTCTATACCACCCCAGCCTTCCCTATACAACCCCAACCTGCCCTATGCCACCCCAGCCTTCTCTATACCACCGCACCCTGCCCTATGCCACCCCAGCTTTCCCTATACCACCCCAACCTGCCCTATGCCACCACAACCTGCTCTATGCCATCACACCCTGCCCTATATAACCCCAACCTGCCCAATGCCACCCAGCCTGCCATATACCACCCCAACCTGCTCTATACCACCCCAACCTGCTCTATACCACCCCAACCTGCCCTATGCCACTGCAACCTGCTCTATGCCATCACACCCTGCCCTATATAACCCCAACCTGCCCAATGCCACCCAGCCTGCCATATACCACCCCAACCTGCTCTATACCACCCCAGCCTTCCCTATACAACCCCAACCTGCCCTATGCCACCCCAGACTGCACTATACCACTGCAACCTGCCCTATATTACCCCAACCTGCCCTATATCGCTCCAGCCAGCCCAATACCACCCTATACTTTAATTTACAGGGGTCATTTGGGGGTGCGCCTCGTGACTGTGCGCTGCCTGGAGGGCGCTGGGCAGGATAGACAGGAGGGGGGGTGACACCATGTTTTGCCGCACCAGGTGACACCAACCCTAGTGACGCCACTGGAACACTGTCTAAGAGGGTAATCACAAGTAACTGTGTTCTGAACTATTTTACTGAAGTCATGATTCCCAGATTGGCTCTCTGTTGTTATAGAGTCAGTCTTAAGCCTTGTACACACGGTCGGACTTCAAACAAACTTTTCCGTGGATTTTTGTCCGAAGGGAGTTGGCCGGTCACACCCATAGCATACACACGGCAGGACTTTTCTGCAAACTTTCCCAACATCACGTGGTTTTTCTGCTCTTTTCTGCTCTTTACCGCCACCCTTTGGTTAACTTCTGCTATTGTTGGTTGATTTTACATTGGTTCTGGGCATGCGTATTTGTACTTCGCACAAAAGTCTGATGGATTTCTGTACACACGATAGGACTTTGCACTGTAGGACTTTTGTTGCCGAAAAGTTTGTCCGTTTGCAGAGCGAACTTTTGTCCGATGAAAACCAAAAAAGTTTGTCCGATAGAGCGTACACACGGTAGGATTTTTTGGAAAACTTGCTCATTTTGAAGTTTGTTGTCAAAAAGTCCTACCATGTGTATGGGGCTTTACAGAGACTATGCTATGCAGCTACATTACAGTGATTGAACCACAGAGACAATGAAGTGAAGAGTCCATGTTTGTGCAGCTTTCATTATCTGACTGCATTGTGTGCATGCTCTTTGTCCTTCTTTACCTGTTTTGCATTATTGGCTCTAACTTCCCACCTATTTAGTAGACTGCAAGTTAGGTTTACTTACTTTCTGCTCATTCAGTTGATTACCTATTTTGTTAAGTGCTTTTTTTTCTGGGGCCCGAGAACAGATAAACCACAAAAGCAAGTTGATACAGGTAAAGCATACCGATACCCACAACTAGGGATGAGCCGAACACCCCCCAGTTTGGTTCGCAGCAGAACATGCGAACAGGCAAATAATTTGCGCGAACACGCAAAACACCATTAAAGTCTATAGGACACAAACGTAAAAAACCAAAAGTGATAATTTTAAAGGCTTATATGCAAGTTATTGCCATAAAAAGTGTATAGGGACCCGGGTACTGCCCCAGGGGACATGTATCAATGCAAAAAAAAGTTTTAAATACAACCGTTTTTTTCAGGAGTAGTGATTTTAATAATGCTTAAAGTGAAACAATAAAAATAAAATATTCCTTTAAATATAGTGCCTGGGGGGTTTCCTTAGTCTGCCTGTAACTTAGCACATCTTTATAACAGTACCACAGCAAAATTTGAAACTGCTCGCGGCTGTAATATATTGTCGGATCCCGGCAATATAGATATAAATCATTGAAAAAACAGCGTGCGTTCCCGCCCCCCCAGTCCATTACCAGACCCTTTGGGCCTGGTATGGATATTAAGGGGAATCCCACACCAAAATGTAAAAAACGAACGTAGTGGGGGTTCCCCCAAAATCCATACCAGGCCCCCCCCCATGTGAATGGGTATCGGGTACCCCTACCCATTCACCCAAAAAAGTGTCAAAGTCAAAATGACAGGAGACAGTTTTGGACAATTCCTTTATTTAAAAAAATTGTCAAAATTTAAATTTTTACATTTTTTTTTAGAATGGGTAGGAGAACAATTTACCCCATACCCATTCACATAGGGGAGGGGGGCTGGGATCTGGGGGCTCCTATGTTAAAGGGGGCTTCCAGGTTCTGATAAGCCCCCCACCCGCAGACCCCCGCACAGGGGAAAGGGTTGTAAGGAGGAGGCCCTTGTCCCCAAGAAAGCACCCTCCCCATGTTGAGGGCATGTGGCCTGGTACGGTTCAGGGGGGGGGGGGCGCTCTCTCGTCTCCCATTCTTTTCTGGTATAGATTTTTCGGGGGGACCCCCACTCCATTTTTTTTACATTTTGATGGCACCCTGCCTTTGGCTAATCATGGCTCTCAGAGCAGAGTGCGCTGTGATTGGCCAAAGCATGCAGGTCAGGTGCATGCTTTGACCAATCAGCAGCCGTCAATGCACTGCGATCTCGCAGTGCATTGAAGATCTCACAGTGCATTATGGGGCGTTCCACGGGTGCTCAAATTTGTCACGAACGCCCCATAATGTTCTAAATTGGGCGAACACCCGATGTTTGAGTCAAACTTACGTTTAACTCGAATATCGGGCATATCCTTACCCACAATCAAACCTTAAATATATTGTGGCTTGCCAGTTGTTATATAACGTAGCTGCATTTGTTCTTTTTTCTTTTAATTTCATCTGGTATTCCTACGAATACCACTACTGTTCTAGGATGGTTACACATACTTCCCTGGAGGAAGCCATGGTTGCCACTCAGACTGGACTTCAGACATGTCTGCCTTTGTTCATCTCCATTACATTGGGGGTGGGGTACTACTAGATTACAGAAAAATAGTTTAGTCTATGGCAGTACAATGCAGATGTTAAGCAGTGCTTGTACATGATGGCTGTGATTGCTTTCTAATTGGATGAGTTGTGCTTACAACCCGGCAGATTTTTTTTGCTGTCTGTGTCCCACTGGGGAGACTTACTTTTGCTTACTGTCCCATAGACAAAACAGGAAGTGAGAGGAAATCCCAGCAAATTAACCCCTTCCGGACCTCCCCACATATATGTACTGCGGCAGGGCGACCCTTCATTGTGAACCTGTACGTGATTTTGATTTCTGGGTCTTGGGCGTGCGACGCCGGCGACCAGCTCCTGCTGTGATCGGACATAGCGGGACCCGATGTCCCCTGGGACCCACGTTCGTTTCCGAGGCAGACAGAATGGCAGTCAACCTACAGTGCCTTGAAAAAGTATTCACACCCCTTGAAATTTTCCACATTTTGTCATGTTACATCCAGAAACGTCAATTTATTTTAATTGGATTTTATGTGATAGAGCAACACAAAGTGGCACATAATTGTGAAGTGGAAGGAAAATTATAAATGGTTTTCAATTTTTTTTTACAAATAAATACCTGAAAAGTGTGGCGTGCATTTGTATTCAGCCCCCTTTACTCTGATACCCCTAACTAAAATCTAGTGGAACCAATTGCCTTCAGAAGTCACCTACTTAGTAAATAGAGTCCACCTGTGTGTAATTTAATCTCAGTATAAATACAACTGTTCTGTGACGCCCTCAGAGGTTTGTTAGAGAACCTTAGTGAACAGCATCATGAAGGCCAAGGAACACACCAGACAGGTCAGGGATAAAGTTGTGGAGAAGTTTAAAGCAGGGTTATAAGTTATAAAAAAATATCCCAAGCTTTGAACATTTCAAAGAGCACTGTTCAATCCATCATCCGTAAAAGGGAAGAGTATGGCACAACTGCCCATGGTAACTCTGGAGGAGCAGCAAAGTTAACAGCGACTGCACTTCCAAGTGCACTTTCAGTGCAATTTCAAGTGCACTTTGCACTTGTAGTTTGCATTTGTAGTGCAAAGTGGATTTTCCATTCGTAAATAACCCCCTTTGTGTTGGGCTATCACATAAAATCCCAATAAAATACATTTACGATTTTGGTTGTAACATGACAAAATGTGGAAAATTTCAAGGGGTATGAATACTTTTTCAAGGCACATAATGTAAACAAGACAGATCGTCGTTCTGTGACTGGAGAAGACAGAGATCTTGTGTTTCTACTAAGCAGTAGAAAGTTGGAAAGCTCCCCCAAGGGACAGATTTAGCTCTTTGATTGCCCCTGATGTTAACCCCTGAAGTAGGCTGAAGTAGTTAATTGAATCCCTTGGGGACCCCCAGGTCACCAAAACTAGTGTTCCCATGGGAAGATATCTCCTCTATTACTTTTCTGGGGACAATCCAAAATGTGGGATTTTATTTTACTTTCACTTTCAATGATAATGGTAAAGAGGACAAATAGAGAGGGAGGGGGGGATCTCTCTAAGGGGAATCAGAAAGCAATAAAAACTTAACAGGATTCCTGATCCCTTTCCACTCTGTCCAAAACTGAAAAAAAAAAAGTTTTCCTTTAGTTATATAGTACTTTAAATCGGTTGTATACCGCAAAACTTTTTTTTTTTTTATAAACCTGCAAGACAAAGGTGTAATGAGCTAGTATGACTAGCATACTAGCTCATTATCAATCACTTACCTTAGATCGAAGCCCCCGTCGCCGCCATTATACCCGGAGTGACTTCCGGGTATGACGTCACTCCCTCGCATGCGCGAGGAACGGCACGATCCCCGCGCATGTGCGTATTCTGGCAGTGTCCGGCAGGCTCCCATATTCAAGAGCCACCGCGCTCAGTGCGCCTGCGCATGCTCCGTAGACATCGGTTCTCGCTTTTCTGCATATATCTCCTTAACTATGTAGGTTAAGGAGATATTGCAAGCACCTACAGGTAAGCCTTAAGCCCTGTACACACGATAGGTTTAACCAATGAAAACAGTCCGATGGACTGTTTTCATCGGACAAACCGATCGTGTATGGGCCCCATCGGTCTTTTTTCCATCGGTGTTTAAAAATAGAACATGTTTTAAATTTATCCGATGGTTAAAAAACCGATAGCAAATTACTATCGTCTGTGGGGAACTTCATCGGATAAAAAACCCACGCATGCTCAGAATCAAGTCGACGCATGCTCAGAAGCATTGAACTTCATTTTTCTCGGCTCATCGGAGTGTTTTACGTCACCGCGTTTGGAACGGTCGGTTTTTTGACTGATGGTGTGTAGGCAAGACTGATGGAAGTCAGCTTCATCGGTTTTCCGATGGAAAAATCCATTGGTTAAAAAACCATAGGAAATCCGATCGTGTGTACAGGGCTTAAATGTAGGCTTACCTGTAGGTGCATGTAGTATATGAGGGTATACAACCGCTTTAAATGAAATTGTATAATGTGTGTTTGGCAAATTAATTTACCTTAATAGTGTGTGCAGTAACTGTTCAATTTTTTAATTTGATACTTTTTTTAAAAAGAACCAAAAAAACTAAAACAAAGTGTATTTGCGGCAATACTGCGAAGGAATGAAAGATCATTTAAGAAAATTAGGATCAGATAGAACAGCTTTGATGATTGCGTATCCAGAAAAAAAAAGCTGGCCATGCACCCTGCAATTTTCACAAAGTAATAGGTTTCAGCATTGCTTTTGATAATTGCGAAGGAACGAACATAAAGGAAGGTTTCACAGCAATAAAAGTAAGTGGCTAACTGTATTCAGGAAAAAAGCTCTCCGGAGAAAAATAGATCAATTTGAGTTTTGAACTCGCATCCCTGGTGATTGCAGTAAGTTCTTTGTAAGATTGCAGTCAATTCTCTGGTGCTTTTATATTTAAGGAAAGCCAAGCATGAACAGCCAGTGTTCTGAGCAAAGAGCCCCACAAGCCATTATAATGATGCCTCTGTCAGAGATGGAGATGCTGTGAGTAGCATTGTAGAAGAGAGTGTGGCACAGATAGAGATAGGTGAAAGTCACTTGTTGAATAGGTTGGAAGCAAACAACACTAAAACATTAAAGTAAGAGAAAAATGGCAATTAAAAAAATGCAGACATTAACCACCTGGCCTTTTCAGACATCTTTTGTTTACAAAATGTCAAAATCTGTATTTTATGCTATAAAATTACTTAGAACCCCCAAACATGATATATTGTTTAAAGCAGAGGCCCTAAAGAATAAAATGGCGGGTGTTGCAATTTTTTATGTCACGGTATTTGCGCAGAGTTTTTTCAATACCCAATAATTTGGTAAACTATAAAAAGATGATGTTACACTGAATAAATAGATACCAAACATGTGACGCTTTAAAATTGCGCATGCCTGCGAAACAGCGACAAACTACGTACATTTTATTATCCATAAGCGACACTTTTTGTTTACAAACTATTTTTATTGCTGTATAAGAAAACAATACAAATGACCCGAAGGGTCGGCATCTTACAAAAAATACAGAAACAAAAGTAGGAAGCTTTCAAGAGAAACATTTGATTCAGTATATATTAAACAGCCATATGGCTATATCTTCTTTGCAGAATAAGGTAAAAATATAAAAAAAGCTTGATATACAGTATAGAACAAAAATGAAACAGAAAAAAATAATAGCATGATGTATGCTTATAACCTTTAAAAAAGCAGTTTTAACAGAAAAAAAGAACGGGGTGACTTCCAGGCATTCCATTTGGTATCAAAGTGGTGCATTATATCAAGCATATAGTGAATATATTCCATAAGCATTAGAGAATCCACTCTATCAATAATAAGAGAAAATGGAACTACCATGGCTTTCCATTGAAGGGCTATTGCCCAAATTGTTGTGACACAGACTGTGTAGATAAGGCGCTCTTCTTGGTGTGAGGTCCCTGGAATATAGTTGAAATGTAAACACATAAAGGATGCCATAAGTGACACTTTAAAAGTCTTTACAGGTTACTACTTTCGATTTACATAGGAGGTTTAAGTATGTGCATGGGACTGATGTGTGTCTTTCCCTTTGTGTGTGAGCACGGGGGGACAGGGGTGCCTTAAAAAATTGTATTTTATTTTTTACATGTTTACACTGTCAATTTTTTTAAAATCACCTTTATTGTTATCACAGGAAATGTAACTATCCCCTGTGATATCAAGAGGCAGTATGTCAGGTCACCTGTGGCCAGATGACAGATGCACACCGTTGGGGGTCAGGAGTGCACCACAAGGTAGTGAACCCTATGGCTGACTGCTGCGGATGGGACGCTGGATGGTTGTGGAAAGCGGGACCAGTGGAGCACAACAGGGATCCACAGGGAGCTAAAGCCAAGATTCCCCAGGGCGTGGAGTCTAAGATCCAGCAGGTTTTCACCAGAGCCTCTAGTGGTGAGGATGTTACGCTGCAGCTGGGTCCAGGTCGCGGCCCCCAGAGTCCCCTAGCTTACGCTCCGTAGGGTAAGGAGGATAGAGGGGAAGCAGCAGTACAGGATACAAGAATAGTGAGGGGAAAAGCCAAGGTCAGGGCAACAAGCAGACAAGGATAAACGAGGGACAAGCCAAAGGTCAAGGTCACAAGCAGACAGGGATAGTCGGGAACAAGCCAATATCGAAACACAGAGACAGACGTAGCACACGGCAGGCAGGAACCCAAACATACAATACTTAAGCAAACACATTGATCAGCAAGGCAGACTTGCAGTGCACAGGTTAATATAGAGTTCTGTGATAGGGCCTGGGGTGGAGCCAGACTGGGAGGAGAGATTATAAAAGCAGCCAGGTGAGGAGAGTCTGACCACTAAGGTGAACACATGAGGAGGAAGGTAAGCTGATAGACAAACATTACTGCATATCCATGACACAGTAACAGGTCCTCTTTACTGAGAGATCTGGGGTCTATTAGACCCAAAATCTCTTCTATGCCCTTATAAGCTTTAGATCATACCAAGATCGGTATGATCTGATACTTTTTTCAAACCACTAAGGGTTTGTTTACAACCCGTTGTTTATAACTGGTGAAGCCGGAAGTGATTAAATGCTCGTTGCTTCTGGTTTCTTAGACCACAGGGATGATCAGGAGCGTTTCGCTCTATGGTCCACTGGTGGAATTGCTGGCTGCACACTCGGATCTCCCGGTGGGACGTGAGAGCCCAGGAGAGCAGCGGAAGGTGGCGGTGGGGCTAGTTAGCCACTAGAATTGTTTTTACAAGAAAGCTGACCAGTCATCATCCCGTTTTAACCACTTAAAGTCCAGTGACGTACTGGTACAACCTTAGGGTATTAATATTTTGGAAGCTTCTTCCAACTATCCTTGACAAGTTCTTATGCTAAAAAATGTTAAAGGGGTTGTAAAGGTTCATTTTTTTAAAATAACAAACATGTCATACTTACCTCCATTGCGCAGTTCGTTTTGCACAGAGTGGCCTCGATCTTGCTATTCTGGGGTCCCTCAGCGGCTGTCTCGGCTCCTCCCCACGATAGCTAACCCCTTCTGGGAAGCTCTCTCCCGAGGGGGTTAGCTTGCGGGCGCGCTTCCGTGTGATACAGTCGGCATTCATAGACGCCGAGTGTATGACTCGGTCCCGCCCCCCGGCGGCCACGTCGTTGGATTTGATTGACAGCAGCAGGTGCCAATGGCTGCGCTGCTATCAATCTATCCAATGACCGCTGAGACTCCGTGAAGAAGAGGATGCCGGGGGACGCTCAGAGCAGGTGAACAGGCTCAGGTAAGTAAAATGGGGTGCTGGGGGGCCCGTGACAGCAAGGTGTTTTCTCACCTTAATGCATAGGATGCATTAAGGTGAAAAAACACGAAACTTTACAACCCCTTTAAAAACCCTTTGAGGACCAAGGGACGTATTTGTCCCATGTTTTTAATTGCCTGTATCATCTGATTAAGAACTTAAAATACTTTTTTTTTGGGTTTGAGTCAAAATATTAGTTCTTATCAACAAGACTTAAAAATAAAAAAATGCTTCTTTTGGGGTTCCATAGGAAGTGACCTAAATTGTCACATTTGTCCCGTGTCATAATTCCTCCCCCAAAAATGACACAAGTGTGGAAATGGTTTTATTTATTGTTCAAATACATTCTTAAAGGGAAAAAAATATAATTATTTTTATATTGATGACGGAAATATTATGTTCCTCAAAGGTTAATTAACACTGCAACTAATTGTAACCACAATGGTATTTCTGACCAAACTCTAGTACTAACCTTAACAGCCAGGCTAACTTTAAAGCTTAACCTAACGTATGCCCTTCATTTGTAAACAAAGTCACGTTATTAATTATTACCATTTCAGCTTTGTCATGGTGATCATATGTACCACATCCTTACAGCTAGAAGCACTGCAAGTTCCTAGGTTTAATTTCACCTTGCAGTGCCACATGGCAAAATTAGAGACCAACTTCAGTGAAATTTCAGCAAAAAGATAAATCACTAATTCATCCCTAATACTCTTAGTACTTTGTTACTGCAGAGCTTACACTTACTGTTGTCATTTATTCGGTCATAATCAAAAATCAACAATCTTATTTGCACAATTCATAGCAAGTATAATGGAATTAGTATCCTCAAATACAGCATTTAAAGTATTAGAAGGGCTGGGCTGCTAAAAGTAATACATAAAAATACAGAGAGCTGTAATTACAGTTCAAAGCAGGAGCACTTAAGGTGCCATTTAGAGAATACCTGCTCATCTACGTATTACCTATGAAAACATTTCAGAGTGAAGAAATCTTACTAATGGAATTGCTTATAAGCAGCAGAGTGCAGATAAGGAGAGATGCAATATGTTAATTGAATACTGTTAGGGCTTTGAATTGTAGAATTGACAGGTAAAGGAGATTTGCTTATAATCAATAGTGTTTACCAGCATAAATAGGATTGCCTTCATCAAGAAGCAGAAGAGTGCAAGAGTGCAAGGAAGATCAAAAAACCAAGGTGTTGGATAAAAAACTGCGCTATTAAGTGGACTAAAGCTGCAACAAAGGAGCGCTATACAACACCAATACAAATAATAAAGAAAAAAGTTGCGCTGTGAATGAGTGAGAAAAGAACAATGTGATGAAGTATTGCCACTATAGGTGTGCCAACCAAAGTGAAGTGGCAAACTGAACTAATGAATGAACCCAACAAATTGGGAATTAAGCAAAAAAAAGAACATGAAAAAGTGCCAAGTGAACAGTTCAAGTGATATGACACGTGTGTATCAAAAAACGAAAAAAGCAAATGATTACTCCCATAGACCCAGTGTGGTCTCCAGCCACACAAAAACAGTCAATGATTTAATAAATTATAATAACAATATAGTCCATAAACAAATTGTAGATCAATCTTCCACCATGACTTGCACTATCCCAAACTGTATATACACCAATGGATGAAGTGATGATAGAAAGGGAAGCCTCCACCTGGAAACACACTGCCGCTTACCGCAACTATGTGATCCCTTATGATAGGGGATCAGAGAACGCCTGTGGCTTATACCCAGCCTGGGGTCTGATCGGAATACAGCATACAGCGTGGTCAGATGTGCGTCTCAACATTTCACATCTTGATCACGGCGTCCGTTCACTATGACTGACTGACTAATCTACCCCAGAGTTCAATTTAGAGAAACTGTCCCTTGTTCGGAGCAGGAGGGAGAAAGAAAAAAAACACAACAGCTCTCCACTTTTCTTCCTCTTTGGGAGTTGACATCCCCTTTGCAGCGGGGCAAAGTCACTTGGATCCAGGGCACGGTTTGTCTGTGCAGAGACAGGGTAAATAGAAAAAAAAAAACACAAGTTCCTGTCTCAAAAGTAGTAGTGGGGATCTGGAAGAATAATGGGCTTCCATTGTTTGTCCAGGGTCTCTATAAAATAAACAGCGTCCTCCCTCCCTGGACAACAGATCACCACACGATTAGCGTAAATATGCCGACCATAGCTCCACTCCATACGACAACCCTTGAAACGGTCAGTTATGGCGGCTGAACAAGAAAAGTACCTGTGTGACTTGGGCACTTCAAGGTAGTCCCATATAGCTTCCACGTACCACCTTTCTCGATAGGCCTCTATCTCGAACAACAACTCTTTAGGTACGTAGGGGTACTCCCAGCCATACTCACTAGCCACTCTCTTGTTAAGGATCCGCTGCAAGTGAGCAAGATGGGGAAGAGTTGCACGATCCCCGCTTCCAGCATGTACAATAGCATCCGGCGACCTCCGGATTATAGCCGTATCAGGCCCTGGTAGGTGTTTTCCACTTGGGGCAGATACCGCTTTCTCCTCTATGGCTGGGACCTCCACACGGGGTGTAGTGCTCCCCGAACTCATGGGCGATCCCACTCTAAGGCTGCGGGCCGGAGCAACAGTCTTTACCTTGTCCCATCCCTTTTTAATGAAAATGTCATCTATTTCAGCATCATCCCCCACATCGGACGAAGAGGCCAGGTCTGAGGTATCATACTCCTCAGCAGGTAGGTAATTCCGGGTAGATGTAGACACAATTCTCCCAGCCTCCTTACGTCACCTGTTGTGGACTTCTCTGGCTTCCTTCCGCTCTCGAGGTGCGGCTCCGGTAGGCGCTGGGGCAGGCTTCGACCGCGGCCGTGGGAGGCCTTAACATATCCCACCTTTCGCTTTGCTGGCGGGACATGAACTTCCGTTGTGGCAGAGGCAGCTTCCGCTGCGGTGTCCGCCAAAAGTTCCGCAGGCTCGGGGCATCCTTCCCCGAGGCACCGGCAGTAGGGAAGGCGATGCGCGTGGACTCGGCTGTAGGAGCGTAGGCGTCTTCCTCCGAAGTTACGACGCCTGTGATGCAATTCACCCGGTAGGCCCGGGCAGGGCCGCTGATAAGGCAGTACAGCCAGCCCTGTTGTACCGGGCCCCGACCTCATAAACTCCACAGGGGGGCCCGGTTAGCTCTAAAGTTAATTTCTAGCAAAAAAATAAAAGTAAGAAATAGGACTTTATAACTCACAGTCCCACACCCACTTGATTGCCAGGGAATATAGTAATTTCCTGAGCCCCCTCAGGTCAACAGAGGGGCCCAGGAGGTGAGAGCAGAGGAGGGACTTTTTTGCTATTTTCGGGCGCATGCACACAATCCCGCGCCACATGCTGCTCTTCACCTGTGCACTTACACAGATTATAGTTCCGGCCGCCCACTGTGTGCCTTCCCTGGCGGATGGATTCTATTGTTCAGTGGCTCTCCTGTATCAGAGTCCCGGCGCTGCAGCCCGAGGGAGAGAGCGATCACTGAGGAGGCTAAGTTCAGATGAGTACTTCTGGCGGCGATACACAGGCAAGCAGTCCCTTGCAGATAACACACTGTCAGTCACATAGGCTACTAAGGAAAGTGCAGTTCTCAGACTCCCTGCTGTGTGCTTATGATGAGGATGATCATCGTTATAGAAATCACAGCACAGCAGGTTCTCTGTGGCTCTCTCAGTGCCACATGGCTATTGGATGCTGACTTTGCTATGGCTGTGCTGTGGTATAGTCTGTAACACACAGGACAGCCATAAGTTAACAATGTCAGCACCCAACAGCCATATGACACTTAGAGAGCCTCAAACTTTTATTTGGGAGGGGGAGAGGCAGTAAAAACACACAACTGAGCTGCATTTTTACCACTCCCCTTTAAGAATCTTTCACCCCAGGTTTCCAATTAGGTCCGCCTGTTAGTTTTTCCTTTGCACCTGCTTGAAAGCACCATGTAGGTCTAGGGAGCCCGGATGTAAATGGGATTGTGTCTGCTTACACCCACCTACCTCCATGTCCATTCAGGTCCAAAAAAAACAATTTGAAAAGGACTGCCTCTCAAATGTGGCAGATCAGAGTTGGCCTGATGTAAATGGACGCAAGTCCATTTACACCTGGCCACCCATACGCCACCACAAGTCCGTGATGTATGTGGACACACACTGAACTGGCATTGACATCAAAACACTGACATCTGATACATTCAGATCCAATTATGATTGGTGGGGTGCTGTGACCGCTTCCTGGCAGGATAGCTAAGGTGTTTTCAGACTAGAGTCCAAACACACCCGAGCTCATCCCATCAAATTAGTTGTGAAAAAAGTTCTAAAATAAGTGCTGCTTTATAATATGTGTAGTACATTTAGAATATTAATGGTTATTAAAGGATAAGTTCACCTTTTGGAACATGTAACATGTTTCACCTGTTTTTAGGGTGGAATATGTAACATGCTCCTGCCACCAGTTTCCCCAATCCCCACCCCCCTCGTGAAAGCATGCGGTCAGGGGTGGGGTCGAGTGCGGATCGGGAGGGGCCCTGTCAGGTAGGCTGTACGGGGCCCCGTGATTTCTAACAGCGGCCCTGGGCCCAGGATAATTCAGTGGGCTGCTCCACCTCAAAGAGGAACTCTCCACAAGCCCAACATCCCCCGAAAGGGCGCAGTTGCACGGCCAGTCCGTGGCATTTGGGACAGAGCATGCACAGGCCCTCCGCATCTCTGCAGATGTACAGGGCAAAGCGGCCCCAGGGCTTGAGCCGGATCCCTGTATCCGTAAGTGGGGCGGTGAGCGGAGCAATGTCCATTGAGGAAGACATCGGGAACATCCGGGGTCCCGACAGGGCAGACATGGAAAAGCAGACATGTTGCTCACTCTCACTCAATCCAACTCTCTCTGTCTCTTGGCGCCAATTCACCCACGTGTAACTCACGGGTGGTGGGAACTCCTCCCCCTTTTCTTCTTTTGCACGTAGCTTGCGGGCTTTTCTTTTTCCTTAGACACGCCCACGAACTACGCAGTTAGAAACAGTTCTGTGCCCCTTAACCCCTTTTTCTTCACTCAAGGTTTGTAACACAGTCCAATGGTCGACTTTCCAATCACATAAATTTCAATCCACTCGTGCAAAATATAGCCACAAATCCCGGACTCAAGCCCCCACGTGTAGCAACCTCACCGCGATCTCCTCGCCTCTCCGCTGCTACACACAGGATTCACATTGTATTGTCAATGAGAATCTAGTGTTTAATTACCGTATTTTTCGGACTATAAGACGCACTTTTTCCCCCCAGAAATATGGGGGAAAATGTCCCTGCGTCTTATAGTGCGAATACACGACAAGCCCCGCCCCCCGCCATTGCTGGCACCGCCCCTGCCATCCCCTTGCATCACTCCCCGTAGCCGCTGGAATCCCCCGACCGCCGCCACTGGCTCCGCCCCTCCGCTGCCACTGGCCCCGCCCCCTGCCGCCGCTGCAAATTCAAATAGATCCGCTCTCTCTTACTTTTCTCCCTTCGGCTTACAGAAAGGGAAGGGGGCGGCGGGGGATACAGACAGCCCGCAGCTCTCCTCTCCCTGTCACAGCGCCGCTGCCGAGTTCTCTGGCAAATAGAGCAGCGGCGCTGTGACAGGGAGAGGAGAGCTGCGGGCTGTCTGTATCCCCCGCCGCCCCCCTTCCCTTTCTGTAAGCCGAAGGGAGAAAAGTAAGAGAGAGCGGATCTAATTGGATTCTCTGCGCTGCCACCCAGCTTCCTGCTCGTTGTTTCCCTCCCCATGATTGGCCACAGCAGAGGGCCAATCAGAAGACACTGGGAGCATCATGGGAAATTAAGTCACGGCAGAGTTCTGGCACCAGTTCCCCCAGCATGCAAACACTCTGCTGGAGGGGAGGGAGGGGGTGTTAGAAGAGGAGCAAAAGAAAATACTCTGCTGGGGGACACCACCAGAGAGCCACGCTGTACCCCGCACCACCAGAGAGCCACGCTGTACCCCGCACCGCCAGGGAGCCACGCTGTACCCCCCGCACCGCCAGAGAGCCACGCTGTACCCCCCGCACCGTCAGAGAGCCACGCTGTACCCCGCACCGCCAGAGAGCCACGCTGTACCCCGCACCGCCAGAGAGCCACGCTGTACCCCGCACCGCCAGAGAGCCACGCTGTACCCCGCACCGCCAGGGAGCCACGCTGTACCCCGCACCGCCAGGGAGCCACGCTGTACCCCGCCCCGTCAGGGAGCCACGCTGTACCCCGCACCGCCAGGGAGCCACGCTGTACCCCGCACTGCCAGGGAGCCACGCTGTACCCCGCACCGCCAGGGAGCCACGCTGTACCCCGCACCACCAGGGAGCCACGCTGTACCCACACCGCCAGAGAGGGAGCCACTCTGTTCCCGCACCACCAGAGAGGGAGCCACTCTGTTCCCGCACCACCAGAGAGGGAGCCACATTGTACCCGCACCACCAGAGAGGGAGAAAGACCGAGCCACTGCCAGGATACAGGCATGCTACACTACTGACTAGAGTCACCCCGGGCAACCCAGAGTGAACGAACGTCCAGCAAGAGGGATCACTGTTGCGATTTCGCTGGGTCTGGTAAGAGGGCCTGTTGGCCATTATCCATTACTATTCCCAGGGACTGAGCCATTAGGAAGTGCCTAGCCTGCTATTCTCTAGGCCTTATTGACCACCACAACGTCCCTCTCTGTCCTCTTCCCACGGCGTCCCCTCTGTCCTCTTCCCACGGCGTCCCCTCTGTCCTCTTCCCACGGCGTCCCCTCTGTCCTCTTCCCACGGCGTCCCCTCTGTCCTCTTCCCACGGCGTCCCCTCTGTCCTCTTCCCACGGCGTCCCCTCTGTACTCTTCCCAGGGCGTTTCTCTGTCCTCTTCCCAGGGTGTCCCTCTGTCCTTCACCCACGGCAACCCTCTGTCCTCTTCCCACAGCGTCCCCTCTGTCCTCTTCCCATGAAGATGACAGGGCGGGTCTTTAAAAGGAAGGGGTGGGTCATATTTTTAAATTAGGGGGTGCGCAAGTTTAGTCAGGCCTAGGGCAGCATAAAACCTAAATACACCACTGATGGCAATGGTCACTCTGCGTTTACAATGGCAATGGTCACTCTGCGTTTACTATGGCAATGGTCAGGCTGCATTTACTATGGCAATGGTCAGGCTGCATTTCATGGGCACTGGAAAATATTTTAGTACACCATTTGGTTCAGAATATTTTTTTTCTTGTTTTCCTCCTCTAAAACCTAGGTGCGTCTTATGGTCAGGTGCGTCTTATGGTGCGAAAAATACGGTACTTTGGGTGTGCAGCAAAATACCTCCCATGAGTGGATCCTTTAGCTCCGTTGTCTAGGTACACCAATATCTCCTTGGAATAATGCCAATGTCCACACATGAGTAAAACCTAATCAGCAAGGTTTATTCTTTTTCTTTGCACTTTGAGTTAACTCGAAGAAAAGCAAGAGTAGAAAAGTTGAAAGACGTGGGGGAAGGTTCAGGCACGCAACACTTAAGTCCAATATCTACACTCGTCGCCACTCAAGCCTGAGTAGGTATTGCTCACCTGGATAGTTCCTATGAGAGCAGCCCAAGCAGCCGGGATGGAGCACGGACGTCAGAGATGATGAATCCCCCTTTAGGTAGGCCTCCAGGCCTCTCCCCGAGACAGCAGTACCGTCGCTATCTCCGCCGGGACTGATCTTCCCCTGGAACGCCTTTCCTAAAGATGGGCCCCCTAAAATGGGCAGCCTGGGATCCTCCTCTGAAGCGTAGGCCCTTGTCAGCGGAGCTGGGCCTACAATGCAGCAGCAGAGCCTCGGGCTGAAGGTGCCCGAGATCTAAACACTGCGGGCCACGAGGCACACTCACTGGTCCATAGGTCCCCTGAATGCCCCGGGGTCCCCCTGGAATCGCCTCACGCCAAATGGCGTCTGCCCCTTTTGTATCCTCTCCCAGCGTGCACAGCGGGTAGGCCACGCCCACTGCACGGCTGCCAAAAGAGGACACCCATGGTGCTGTGATACCCCCCGTAATCCAGCCCGTGCCGGAGGTGACAGTGCCACCTGCAGGCAAAGGAGAATAACACTGCCGGGCAGTATCACACCAAGAGCAGAACAACAAATGGAATAGGGTCTATATAGGGTCTCATTTTTTTTTATTCTATTTTTCATCTCATTCCTTACATATATTTTAGATTTTGGTGGTATTGATAGAGGATCTTCAATTCATTGGCATATCGGATCTCCAAATCACATTGTTTTCAACTCTAAGGTAGCGATTTAACCCTATAAAGTAATGTTTCAGATTCTTTCAAAAAGGAGGGTATTTTTATTATTATTATTTTCCTTTATCCCCTCAGGCTTCAGACTCATTCAATTCAATTTGGCTTATACTGGCTTTTACTCACTTACCAGCCTCTGTGGTACACCAGATGATCTGCCAATCTTTTGGGGGGGGGTTCCCTTTTTGATCTCTCAGCCTTAATATATCTATCTATATACACAGAATCAATGCAATAATACATGTAAACTGCTTTTCTGAAGGTTTTTTATTTGTGGTTTCAACCAAATTTGGGATTTTCATTGTTGTGTATGAATTGTATAATCATGTGTATTTTGTATTGTATTCTTATGTAGGTTTTGTTTTCCTAGATAGTGTCTGACAAATTCAATTCTCCTGAAGAAGCCAAAAATCCTGGCGAAACATGTAACATGTAGAGAGAATTTTTCAGTCTACACATTCATGAAATTGATTGTATTACTCGATGGAATTTTATCAATATGTGAATGTAGCGGCCCCCTCACCTCACTCTCAGTAGTCTTCTTCGGCCTAGGGGTATGTCACGCGAAAGGGGTGAGGTGCGCTACGGCCCATGTCCTCCCCACTACTTGCGGGTGAGGTGAAGGCCAATACCTGATGTTTTCCTCGGGCCGGTGTGTCCGGAGCATGTACCGAGTCTGCTGTGCAGAAACCACCAAACCACCCTTTGCTCCCATTAACAGAGTCCATACACCGATCACAGTCCAACGGTTAGATTTATTCCGTATCTTCAGTTACAAGGCAATGCGATGGCATGATACGGTGGGATGAGCAGGTCGAGGCACTCTACTGATCTGGGTCCCTACACCCCCTATGCTATGACCAAGGGTTGTAGGAGTCTTGACATGAATACCTCAGTTGCGCTGCGGGCCTCTATCAGGGGAAGATGTCCTCCAAGGGAGTTACTGAAGGCCCATCCGTGACCGGGTTGACACTACCCCGGGTCTTCGAACAAGTGACCTCCCCAGCCTCCTCACCTCAGATGCGGGTCCCCTCGCAAGGGGCGCCCTGGAGCAACTCCACCCTCGCGGGACCCAGTCGGAGTCACAGGCCTCCTCAATAGTACCTCATCCCAGGCTGAAGGTGCCTGGGATGGACTCCATCTTCATCCCGACCAGGCCTAGGGTGCCTAGGTCGGAACCTTGAACCGCCCGCACCCAGGCCTAAGGTGCCTGGGTGCGTGACGAGATGATCCCCGAAGACAGACCGACCGACAGACCGACGGACCGACAGACAGACAGACCTCGTGGCGAGGGCGTCTCCCCCTTTTATCTCCTCCCGTCGATACCACGGCGGGTTCCCCGCCCCGACCGTACCATCTCCAGAAAGGGACAAAGAAGGGTAGCACTGCGGTAGTGATTCTACCCCGAGCCAGTAGGTACACTGACACCTACTGGTCGAAGAGAATATTACACCACCCAATCCTCCACGAATAAGAAAAAGGGGTCTGAACCCTAACATAATTACACACTTGGGTCACACTACTCCCCAAGTGTACCCCACTAAATTGAGGACCCCGCTACACACTCCCCCCTGTGATTTGACGCTGGTCCCCAGCGTCAGGTGCACACCCATGTCTCCCAAAGAGTGATGACATGAAGTGGGCCCCAGAGGCTATCCCTCAAATTTTTGGATACTAAATGTGCCAAGACCTGCTCAAAAGGGAAAAGGGAAATATAAAACGATAAACATTTACATAAGACATCTATTCTGTACCCATGTACAATCCCTCCCATCGCTGTCTAAGAACCACCCCAATTTCTTCTAGGGCCTGAGTGGCGCCATCTAGCCACTCTTCAAATCCATCTTCCACTGAAGGTACAGGTTTCTTCCCAGAAAAGGTCCTGAGTTTCCTGTATCCTGACATCAGGTAGTCTGGAGGGTCCTTTTTACACTTGGTCACAATCTCCCCCAGGACAGCGCACAATTCTGAGCTAAGGGTGGTCAATGGTGGTGAACCGGGACCCTTTTGTTGGGCGCTCCCTCCTGTGCTGGGGCCTCCTGAAGTAGTGGATGTGGGGCCATCTTTATTCTCTTCTGGGTGTATCAGGAGGAGTTCTACTTGGTTTGTAGTTTTTATGCTGGCACCCTTGAAGTAGTCAGAGATTCCGTTCCTCCACTCACATAATGCATAGGTGTGGGGATTTACAGTATCTGTCTTTATGTCAATCACCCATGGCTTCCTGTCCGTGGACAATGCTCTCAAGACTGGAGTTAGCTGCTCCTCTACCCAGGCCTCTCTCTGGATTTCAACCACCAGGCCATTTCCGGGTAGGATGCCTTCATCCCTGCACCACCGGGCTACGGCAGCAGGGTCCATTTCTGTGCTGTAAGGGTTCTGTCTAGGGGGAAAGTTGATTGCAGAACCGTAGAATATCCCGGACGAGCCCCCACGTGTAGCACTACCCCCGTAGGAGCTGCTGTTTGTTTGATTTGGGTCTACGTCCTGCCTATCAACCCCTGGAAGTGGCTCAAACCTTCCCTTAGCACAACTGATATGAATAAGGAGTGTGAGACCTATTGAGTATTAGGAGACACAATCCTGCATACATCACACAATATCCTGTAAATGTTATTACCTTTGCTGGTCACTAGTCCTTCTAAGTGACAGAGATACTTCACACAAGTTATATGCTTAATCAAAGGTACCTTTACTCAGTATAAAAGGGAAGGGTAAAGAATCACATTAATACACACAGTTGACTCTGCATGCGCATTGCAGAGTCAATAAACCAATAAGGATAGGTATCACTGAGATTAGGTAATAACAGGAAATAACATCAGCTATATATATGTACATGTATCTATATGTGTCTCTGCACGGCTAACTGGTTGCTCGCGAGCTCCCCCTTTGTTGCAATACCTTGCACGTGTTCATTCCCTATAATAGGTAAGCAAGGCCTATCTGCGTCCCACTCAAAGTTCCTTTCTCCAATGAAGTCTTCGCTAGCCACCGTCAGTGCACAAGTTAAATTGTAATCCACAGGGTTTCAACAAGATGCTGTAATTATCCGCAATATACCTGAGTACTCGTGTGCCTGCCACCCACTAATGACGGATGCACCAATCTCTGATCACATAGTCTCCAGTGAGATACACTAGGCCGCAAGCTGTGGCGTGATAGGTGAAGTGTGGCTGGCACTAACTAAATCACTTTCCTCTAAGGTAGTAGTCAATTCTGGGCAGGTGCCCTTCTCACCAAACAGGCCCGACTTTCAGATAGTCTCCTCTGGCTTGTCCCGGTCACTCGATCTCCACGCTTCTGCTTCAGCTGCAGTCTCCGGACTCCGTCACTAACAGCATATGGTGATGGACGACTCCGGTCTCTGCTGGGCAATCACAGGACGCTGTGGACGATCCTCTGCTGGAAATCACTCAGGCACTCCCGTAATTTAGGCCCAGGCTTCCGGCCTAATCCTTAGGAAGCAGGCCTCCGTGCCAACTTCCTGCTTGATTGAGAGCTGGATCCAGAGAGAGAGACGCTGGCCCCTCCCCTGGTTTAAGTAGTCTGCCCAGAATGCTTTGCGGTGTTGCAATGCACCCTGGGTAATGTAGTCTGTCTTTTACTAAAAGCAACAAAGTATTTTCTCCTAGCTGATATCTGTCCCAAAGTGCATTAGTTGCATTGTAACACTTATACCACCGGAGGGAGCCGGATTCCTTCTTACATATGGACATCCTGCTACATGAATTTTTACTTTTTCTAAATAAAGAATTTTTCAATTTAATACTTGTTTGTGATATTGCACCTTAAAAATCCTGCATCTGTATCTTTCTCCTAATATTCATTAATCAAGGGATGTGGTGCTCATCTATATAGATGATGAGTTAACAAAACTTCTCCTTTAGAGTTATCACTCATCAGTGTAGTGCAGAGATTGCTGTAAGTCCTAAAAACATGATAGTGCATGGTCAGGTGGCCACATATTTTTAAACTCATTTTTACAAGTCAAGCTAAATGGCAGATATTTTGACAGATTTATAACCATTAATCACCAAACCTACATTTATGGGATTGATTTAAGTGTGCCAGAGTCAGGAGTGAGATTTTTAAAATTATATTTGGTGCACTGGAGAGAAGTGCTGTGCCTGGAACAAGCAGGATTGGTGCCTTGACAAAGATCAAGAAAGCACAAGAAGACTGACTGTGACATACGCACTGCACACTCTGTGCATGTTCAGTAGACCCCCTGAAGGTGCATCTGGGTTCCCCTGAATGTCTTCTGGGATGTCAATGAGGGGCAAGCATAATTAAGCACCCCTGGAAGAACTGAGCAATGGAAATGCCCCTTGATGTGAAGAGTTATGACACAGTGCAGAAAAGGTCATGCCAAAACCCACCACGGGGTCTGTTTGGTGACAGCATAGCTAAAAGACTCTGCATACATCTTGATTCTGATATAATGTATAACGCTGTCAATACAAGTAAAAATAATTGGTTATATACTTCATAGTTTAAAGCGGTTGTATACCCGCTCCTACTTTTTTTTTTTCATACCTGAAAGGCAAAAGGCATAATGAGCTAGTATGCACCGCATACTAGCTCATTATGAAATACTTACCTTAGAACGAGGCGTCGGAAACTTACCTGGTCCACGCCGAGGGAGAAGAACTTGGAGAAGATTCCAGAAGCAGTTGGGAGGGGTCTAGGAGGAGCTGTCTGGAGTATTCTGAGGGCCCTGACCAATCCCCAACAGATAGGATGGCAGGGGGTAGGCCCCCTCAAATACTCAGGGTCAGCCCAGCTGGGGGGAGTGAGAGTTCGGGTGTAAGATGGAGATGGATTGTTAGGGAGTAAACTCAGGCCTGGGCTCGGGTGCGGAAGTGACCTCTTCTCATACCACATAGAGGGAACCTGACCATAAGGCACGGGAGCACAGAGAGAGTAGCAGGAGGACACTGCCGGACAAATCTCCAGGGAGGAAAACAGCCAAGAGATGGTCAGTGTTACAGTCAGAGGACTGAGAGGCATGCCTGAAGGGTCTGGGTGCAAGCAGTCGGGGATGGATGCAGAGTCAGCCTGGGAGGACTGTGGAGAAGTGGAGGGCTAGTGAAAGGGGAAGCTGCAGCCAGGGGGCTGGCAGTGCCTGAAGAGGTAGTACTGGAAGTAGTAGCCACAGGAATAGGACAGCTAGCACCAAAGACCTCTAATTTTGCTACACTACTAAAGAGGCCCACGGTCCCTGCCTGCAAAGAGCATTTACTACTGACTGAGATTGTGTTGAATCAAACTGTCAGGGCTAGCTGGTCCTGGGAGATGTAGTTCTACAAGCAAGTCTGTGTTACAGGTAAAAGAGGAGAAGTGTATATATACTGGATGTATATAGTTGTGCCGGAAGATTTCTTTGCTGATCAAGTGGGCATTCCATAGGAACCCTATCCCAATACAAGTTTAACCCCCCCCCCCCCAAAAAAAGAAAACAAAGCTGCAGTAACTGATTCTTGTCTCCAGAGTGAGTGGAAAATTCATGTGCCTGGCTGTGCTGGGTGGGAGATACCCATATTCCCCAGTGGCTCCTGTGGGGGTAGCGCTACAAAACCACTCAGCTTCAAGTTTTTTTTTGTCAAAGCTTAATTGAACAAGCTGAAGTTAGAAGCTGATTGGCTACTATGCACAGCTGCACCATTTTGCCCTCTCCAGTTTTAGTAAATCAACCCCAATATGTGTCCTATGTTTCCTACACAGGGCTGCAAAAAACCTTTGGGGAGTTTCTACTTCTTATCTTGTGCCAAACTCATGTGTCTTATTTGTTATGTAACCCTTTAGTTATTATTGACCTAATTGCCTGTCATTCTCATTGAGACATCTGCCTAGCTATGGCCACCCACTGAAATTAGATAACAGTCTTCTGATTCGGCCATTTTTGATAACTACTGTTTTTCCAAGACAGTGTTGGAGGAGTCTGCAGCATGTCATTCCTACCTAACTCTGTTTCTTGAAAAAAAAGAACAAAAAAGTTAGAACAAATAACCTAAAGCTCTCCTCATATTTACCTTTCCAGCAGGCAAGTCCTCACCTTGTTCACATCATTGATTTATCATACTACATTCCTGTGTCCACTGTCACACGCTATCTTTTGAGCTGTCATTGGGAAAAAAACACATAGGGACTAGATATTGGATACATGGAGAAATGTTGGATGCTAAAGATTTCACCGGAGAATGTATCTCCTGAAGAGAACAGAAGTGAGAGAATTAGGAGTCTTTTACAGACTACAATTTTTTTTGTAAAGGACAAAGTTGCTTAACCACTTCCCTACCCAGCCATAGTCATCCTGGGTGGACATCATATGACGTCCTGGGCTTTGTGGGGTAATATCTGAACAATGCCTGCAGCTAGAGGCATCATTCAGATATCCTTCTGTTCTCCCGGCGATTCTGTGCACCATAAGAATGATCATAGCGGCGGTTCCGCCGCTTGATCGTTCTTATAGGCGGCGGGAGGGGACATCCCCCCTCCCGCCGCCATCCGGTGCTTCTCCGGGCTCTCCCGTGCCATCGGGGGCCCGCAGAATGAATCGTCCGGCGCACGTTAGGAAGCATAGAGATGACTGGTGACCAGATGGTCACCAGTCATCTCTATGACCGTCGGAGGCCCGGGCGCGATGTAATGACGTCACGCCCGGGTCCTCAGATGTAAACAAAGCCGCCATTGCGGCTAGTAAACATAAGATCAGTGACATTTTTTTCACGATCTCTTGCTTTCCAGCCTGGAGGAGAGATGTGGGGTCTTATTGACCCCGCATCTCTCAATAAAGAGGACCTGTCACACACATTCCTATTACAAGGAATAATAGGAGGAATTACAAGGAATAATAGGAATAAAAGTGATAAAAAAATAAAAAAATGTAAAATAAGTGTAAAAAAAATAAAATAAAGTAAAAAAAAAAAAAAAAAATTAAAACGCCCTTGTCCCCGGTAGCTCGCGATCAGAAGCGAACGCACACGTAAATCCCGCCCACATATGTAAACGCCTTTCAAACCACATATGTGAGGTATCGCCGCGTGCGTTAGAGCGCTTGCAACAATTCTAGCACTAGACCTCCTCTGTAACTCTAACCTGGTAACCTGTAAAAAAATTTAAAGCGTCGCCTATGGAGATTTTTAAGTACCGAAGTTTGGCGCCATTCCATGAGTGTGCGCAATTTTAAAGCGTGACATGTTAGGTATCTATTTACTCGGCATAACATCATATTTCATATTTTCCCAAAAAATTGGGCTAACTTTACTGTTTTGTTATTTTTTGATTCATGAAACCATTTTTTTTCTCCAAAAAATGCGTTTGAAAAATTATTGCGCAAATACCGTGCAAGAATTTTTTTTATTCCCTAGGGTGTCTGCTAAAAAAACATATATAATGTTTGGGGGTTCTGAGTAATTTTCTAGCAAAAGAATGATGATTTGCACATGTAGGAGAGAAGTGCCAGAATAGGCCCAGTATTGAGTTGGTAAAAAAAGCCCGGGTTGAAGTGGTTAAAGGTGGCCATTTTTATGTAGGAACTTGTTGACCTGTACAGATGAATGAGGGCTCACATCCCCTCTCCACCATCGGCTGTTCCAGTAAAAAGTAATTCAGTATATACTCAGTAAAACTAAATGTCATACAATTTGAACTCTGAAATCTTTTAAAGGTCATACAGCAACAGCCCCCAGCTTTAGATCCATTTGCAAGTGAAATCTTGTGATGAGACCTTAAAGATATCACAGAGTTTTATAATTCTAGCATTACTATGCCTGAAAAGTTATGCTTTAGGTCAACCATTCTCAACTAGGGCTCCTGCAGTGGTTGCTAGGTGTTCCTTTAGTTGTGGCTGGTTGACCTTCCATTTGATGGGGCTTGCATAGTTCCAGGACCAAGAACACAGGGCAAAGCTGGCAGAATGATACCAATTTTCTTTTTTTTAAATTTGGTTTTAGTGGGGGTTCCTTTGAGGCCTGAAAATTAGTTTAGGGTTCCTCTGGGCTAATCAGGTTAAGAATAGCTAATTTAGATTGTCTAGCAATGTAAACAACAGGAGGATAGTTCTACTACTAAATTCTAAGGGATATGGGAAATCTTGATTTATACTGCATTGAAGGGAGGGGTCAGAAAGAAATTTTCATTTAAACTAAGATGCCCTTTAAGAAAATGAAATGGTATACAGTATATGTTTAATGGGTAAAGTTCTACAGTAGACTTTCAGAAATCAATTAAAATCCAAACTTGATGTCACCACTCACCATCCTTTTCCTTTTATTCATTGGTGTCACTTTTTTTCATATAGGGTAAATTCTTTATTTAACACCGAAAGGAGTACAATACAATTAAGTACAACGGACATAAGCATGTATAAAGGTATTATAAGGTTGAGTCATAGGAGAAGCAATGAACAGAATGATGAAAATCCATAATATCGGCACAATTTTTTTCCCAACATTATATAACAGGGTTTGTAAACTTATAGTAATTGATACAATTCAAGGATAAACAAAACAGGTAGTGGTAGGTAAGGGAAATGGGTATTGAGAGAGTTGAATAAGCTATTCTCTACCCTCTCTGGTGGAGGGAATGACAGAATAAGACTGCCATAACGGGGGATTAGGGGGATGTGGGAGGGGAATAAAAAAGGGGGTAGGGGTGTGAGGGGGGGCAGATCAAAGGTGAAGACAAGGAGGAGAAAGAGGTATAAAGAATTGATTGAAAATGTATTTATGGCTGTTGAATAATTGCCCTTTAATGATCTTTAGGCTGGCCATAGACGGATCAAATCTCGGCCGATTCAACAGGAACTGGCCGAGATTCGAACCATGTGTGAGCAGGCTGAATTATCGATCAATCAACTTGGATACAGCCAGCCTGCCAGATTCATTTGCGATTATCGCTAATGGTTGCTTTAGCCACTAGTAATAATCACTGTCAGGGGGCGGCTTTCCCCGCCCGCTGAAAGCAGACAATGGCCTGCCTTGGATTTGTATACTGACCAGTAAAACCAGGTGTTACGAAACTTCGGAGCACCATCCTTGATAGATAGTGAGGCATGCCATTAACATGGTGTCATTTTATGCACCAGTGTTCAAATGTAGGAGGAGAAGGGTTTTTCCACAGGGCAGGGATACATGTGTGCGTCGTGTTCACCATATAAATCAAGATAGAGCGCTTGTAACTTTTAAGTGATTTTTGACCACCTTCTGCTGTTGGCTGTTTGCCATATCAGGTACACAAAGGCTGCTGTTGAATTTGTTCAAGGAGCAGCTGTCTAGCCTTGAGGACAAGAGAAGTTTGGCACATATCTGCCACCAGCTCTGTTAGTATAGTGTAAATATCTGAGCTTGTGCCATGACCCTTGTGGTGTGCTGTTTTCTTAAGTTCTTTTAAGGATGTGCTCAAAAAATAATTAAGGTTCAAAGGACCTTAATTATGATTTTTTACATTTAGTCCTTTTTTTTTGGAGCTATCAAGTAATTCCCTTACAGGAGGTGCTCTAAAGCAATGGGACATTTCATTGTTTTCTCTGTGAAAAATGACTCTGAATTTTGACAGTGAAAAGAATTTTATGTAGTTTAGACATGAACAGCAGTGTATTTGCAAGGATACAACAATCTAGCAACGCAAAGTGATTTATCTTCTGCCACACACAGCTACGTCTGGTGTGAACACATAAGCCAAGAAATGAAATGTTAACCACCACACCACAAGCCTGGGCAGATTGCTTTAGAGTCAACACCCAAAAATTGAGAACTGGATGAGGGCTTGATTGAGTTTGCCAAGATTTGTTTCTTTTTCTGGCCAAATATAGAGGATATTCAGTTAATTAAACTCTTAAAGCCCCAGGCAAAATTATTCATGGGTCATGCACCAAGCTGCAAGTGCTGCGATGAATAATAGTGTCTGGGAAAGGTAATCTGTATTGCTTAGCCATATTTTATGTGCTCAGAGCACATGTACTCATATTCATTCCCAAGCCATGAAACTTAAATACAATTCTACAACATCTTGAACCACAAAAAATATAAAAATTTAATCTGGGTCTAGACAGTATACAAAAATTAGACGGATTTTAGAGAAGCGGCAAAAGATATTTCCTTCCCTTAAGGCCTGTACACACGGCCGAGAATCTCGTCAGGAAAAAACCCATTGTTTTTCCTGACGAGATTCTTGACAAGAATCTTGTCCCGGCCGAGTGTACACACGTACCTTTCAAAAGAACTGCCGTTCTTTTGAATGGCACGAACGCGGTGACGTTATCGACTACGACGAGCATGCGCTCGTCACATTCGATGCCGTCGCCGCCATCTTGCTACACCCTACCTATGCCTAGGAAGCTACCGCGCATGCGTCAAAGTCATTTCGAGCATGCGCGGGTTTCCTCGGCGACAGGTAAGTGTACACACACTCGGGTTTCTCGTCGGGAAACAGGCCGACGAGAATCCCGACGAGAAAAAAAGGCCGCAGGTCTTCTTTTTTCTCGTCGCGATTTTGGCCAGTTTTCTCGACGAGAAAGCATACCCACGAACGGTTTTCTCGGCAAGAAAGCTCTCCCAACAGTTTTCTTGTCGTTTCTTGCCGAGAAAACCGGTCGTGTGTACGCGGCTTCAGTTATTTGTTTCCTATGAGCAGCACCTCATTTAGCCAGCACTTATCTTTTCAGTGAAATAATGAATATCATATGAACATTTTTCATTTCTAGTAACCCTTTCCTTAGCTCTAATTGTGATTGCAAAAGAAAAAAAAATCTTAAAAAAATAAATAACAACCATGTTATACTTACCTGCTCTGTGCAATGGTTTTGAAGCATGGTACCTGGTGTAGGCTCTTCCGGTAGTGGGGTCAGTGATCCATCTCCCTCTCTGGCGGTCGGTGTCCCAAAGCAACCGGGACTGAACCTGTGTCACAGAGACCAATAGCCTGGCAGCATGGTATGGAAGTGAAAGAGTCAACAAGTGTATGCATGAGGTCCGCGCTAAGTGCACATCACTCGATTTTGTCATTGGGAGTGAGGTGGCAGAGGTACGCTGGACTGGTGGAGAGGGCACAGGTTCAGCAGTGTCCCTCCCAAGTGCAACATACATCAAGTTAAAGTATGTAGTGACACAGGACGGTACTTTACAGTGGGACTCATTAATTACTGCACACAGTAGAAGGCTCTAAGCTAGGGAACTGCCATATGTTTGATTTTCACATGACCCAGTCCCGCCTGGTCTTGGACATTGATAAGCACGCTCTGTAGGGAAGGTACCCCCAAGTGCAGTGCGAGGTTAGGCAAAAAAAACATATTCACATGCTCAGCGAACCAACTGTGTCCTGTAGGGATCTGATACTCCACACTGGGTCCCATGACACCATCTTCTTCTTAATGGGGAGCCAGTTGTTTTATCTGGATTCATGCAGCTGGCCTCCTGATAACACGACGGCACATGCACCGTAGTTTACCCCGAGCCCTCCTTGGATGCATGATGTAGGTATTCCAGGAGGCTGCAGGTAACGGGCACATCATTTTTCTTCCAGGTGAGAATCCAGGAAGTTCAGGGATGTGTTCCAAAAAAAGATATTTAAAAAATAAATGTGATTGTTAGGAGTAGGGGGTAGAGGTTAGGAGTAGGGGGTAGATTGTTAGGAGTAGGGGGTAGGGGGTAGAGGCAGGAACCTGGGTGTGGGGAATGAAGACATTTTATAGAACTAATTTGCTTGTCCAAAAACAAAATGTCTGGGTGCATTAACATCAATATACTAAACAATGTGCTAGAGGCGTTTCATACACAGCTTGTTATTAGGTAGGCTTGGGCTTTTTTTGAAATAGGGATCTGTAATTAAAAGCACTTTAAAAAAAATAATAATGTGAAAATGTAATTGCTTTAGAACTATGCATGTTTTCTAAACTGTTATTAGCAATTTAAAACTCCTCGGTTATGACAAATGCTTAATGATACTGTGAGTGTTAGTTATTAGTGATCTGTATGTGTTACATTTTACTGGGGTGCAGTACACTGTTCTTTCCTTGTTAATGCTATAGTTTTCCATTTTACTCTTGAGCAACATTAATTGTTCACCTGGAAGACATCTAAAACATTTTTTTATCACTCTCCGCTACTTCTTATTAGTGAGGATTGAATCGGTTTGCAGGAATCCAGATATGCATAGTTGCTCTGATCTTCAGCTAACCGATCTGTTCAGATAAATTGAGATTCTCAGTAAATTGAACAATTCCTTTTGAGCTTTTACCAGTTCTTCTTTCCTGCAGAGCACACAGTCTGGTTGATTTATTAAAGCCAAGTTCACTAGTCACTTTGCAAGGGAAGTTGCATTTCCAAGTTGCAAGGGTATTTTCCCCGGAACTTATTGCATGTGGTAACATTTAATTTTGCAAAGAATGCAAGAACATTTTAATATTTTTTTTTTTCGCTTGCTCGTGATTGGATAATGGAAAGCAGCAGAGCTTCACCTCATGCACTAAGCTCTGGGCAAATTCACTTGCAAAGTACAACTTACATTGAAAAGTGAACAGTTTATTTGCATTTAGTAAATCAACCCCAGTGGGTTCCTTACAGTGTGCAAATTTTCTGTCTTTTCATGCTGACAAGTGAGTAGGTCAGGAGGTGAGCAAATATTATATTGGTGATAGGTATGGCATGTCACCAGTGAAGCAAATTCTATATTTACTTCATAATATCCAGTTACTACAGACGTAGTGTTTTCACTTCAATTTAGGCCCCATGTCCATTAGATAGGGTGAGATTTACTGCATTATAAAGTGCAAAATATGGCCTTGATGGTTGAACTTAGTCTAGATATGTTTATAACTAAACTGGGTACATTATCCAATATACTGTATATTGCAGCAAATGCATCAACAGGCAATAAGTAGCAATAAGTAGAGTGATAGGGCCCTGCAAATTTAGTGATAGGTAGTCTTAATTTTATATGTACGTGGATGATTTCCTGCATCTTTTTCTGTTGTTCACCATTCTTCATCTTTACATATTTAAAATTGGTTAAAGCACCATTTTTTATGTATTATACACCTCTCCCTATGGTCTAGAGCAGCCATTCTTAATCAGGGTTCATTTAGCTATGAGCAATTTCTGTCTTTCAGATAAGTAGTCACTGAAGCCAAAGATCTTTTTAGCTATCTGTAAGGGGGTAGTCTTCACACTTATTAGAAAAGTAAGGAGCATTCTTCCCTCTGACCCTCACACTAATGAACCATGTGTTATAGATATTGTAACTATTAGCAGGGGTTCTCTGAGACCAAAACTTATTTCAAGAGTTCATCCATGTACAAAAGGTTTAGAATGGCTGGTCTAGAGCATGAAACCAAGTGAAAGGCCTGCTCCCCCTAGTTCCAGGGCTAGTAAATACACAACTTTGTTGGAAGTTATAGGGTTCTCCTAAGTTGCAAGTGGCCAAAGGTCTACTTTTGCGACTCACGAAACACAATTTCAACACATGCATGGTCACTGGAGAGGAGCTCCTTCCTCCAGAACAAGCCTTCCTCTGGTTCCATCTACAAACAATATAGGGACCACCTGGCCCCAAATAAGCCAGGAAGAGCCCATGAATATAGAATCTAGCACTCATTTTACCTTTCCTTAAAGAGGATGTAAACCCTCCGTTCAAAAATGAAAGAAAAAAAAAAACTTCAAGACAAAGGCATAATCAGCTAGTATGCATAGCATATTAGCGGATTATGTTTTACTTACCTCAGATTGAAGCCCCCACAGTGTTCCACGTCTCCCCCTCCGGCCGCCGACATGTTGTCCCGGAGTGACTTCCGGGTCTCGCGGCTACAGCGCTGTGATTGGCCGGAGCCGCGATGACGTCAATCCCGCGCATGCTCACGATAACGGTACAGTACAACTGAAGCAACGGCACATAGTGCCGTTGCTTCAGTTGGCTTAAGTGCGCATTTGCCGCATGACGTCGGCACATGCAAATACAGGGATATCTCCTAAACCGTGCAGGTTTAGGAGATATCCTTGTTAGCTACAGGTAAGCCTTAATATAGGCTTACCTGTAACATTAAATTGTAAACAAGGGTTTACAACCACTTTAAGACAGAGCAGACACCAGTCATGCCAGCCCTCCCTGCACGAACAGAGCCTACTTCACTGCTGAGCATTATTCTTAATCTTCATTTTACCAGCCAGAATCAGAAGAATGTCTAGTCAGGCTCAGTTAAAAGAAAAGCAAACTTTACTCCAGAGAGATTAAAAATAACAGCTATTTCAGTAACAAACGACAACCTTTTTTCAGCTTTTTAGAGACACAAAAAATTCCTAAAAAATATACTGTGCGCTGTGGAGTGAAAAATTATACCTTGTGCTGTGACAAAATTACCCAAATATTAAACAGTGAAAAAACATGCACTCTTCATCACATTTAAAATACGTCCTAAAAAATAAAAAGTCCATAGAATAGTGTAGAAGAAAAGAGAATTCTACATCTCTCTTTGAAGAGCAGTCCTCTTTACATACCACTGTGCTCGTACAAACCCTCTCCTTTAAAACATCACTCACCAGACATATTTGCCATTCATTCTCATGATTGGCATAACTCACTTTATACAAAACACCTCTCAGCTTCAGGAACTCTCGCCATCAAATGAATCCTCCATCCGGCTCGGCAATCACTATAAATAGAGAAGAAAAAACAGCCTCCAATGGTTGTAACCCAGTAACAGTAACAGTAACCCACTTCTTTAAGTTTATTTTTAAAAGGAAGCCATTGACAATTTTAAAACCAACAATTTGTTTAAAAATAGAAATGGCATAAGGCATTCACATATTGTGGTACCTCACCACCTCTGGGGACGCTTGGACACTTCTGGCGTGTCACTTCCGGGTGCCGCGTAACCACGTGCTTACACATTTCGTCACTTACAATTTCGTCACACAAACAGGAATAACATTAATCCAGAATATCAATGGAATAGAGAGGAGATTCATTTTTTTAGATGCCACTATTTATAGGGATGGTGACCACCTCTCTACTAAAGTCTTTTTCAAACCCACAGATAGAAATAGCTTTTTATCAATAAACAGTGGCCACCACCCAACATGGTTGAGAAATGTACCAAAAGGGCAATTTATGAGGGTTAAAAAAACTGTACAACATTTTCTGAATATCTTGCTCAGTCAAAGATAATACAAGATAGGTTCCTTCAGAAAAAATACTCCTCTACTCAATTGTAAAGGATAATACACGAGGTGGGGTTAATACCAAGGGAAACCTGTTTGGAAGATAGATTTAGACAGGAGGAGGATGATAAGCACCAATGAGGTTTAATTTCTAGCTTTCACTCCCAATATAGGGAAGTTGAGGCAACATGTTTGAAGCCATTTACTACCTCTGCCTTATTCCAAGCATTACCAACCCTTTCAGTAAAAATAATACTTTCTAAGATTAGTTTTGAACTTTCCTCCAGTTAGTTTGAGGTCATGTCCCTGTGTTCTTGAGTTTTTGGTTTCATATTAAAGAAACTGCCCTCCTGAACCTTATTTACCCCCTTGATGTATCAATATCTTTGTGTAAGTGAGAACTAGACAGTATTCTAAATGAGGTCTCACTAAAGATCGATATAGAGGATAAAGGACCTCCTTCCTCCTGCTGGTGATCCTTTTAGGGATGCATCCTAGAATTCTATTCACTTTTCCCCACTGCCTGGTCACACTGTTTGCTAAATTTGCAATCATAAAATCTTTTTCCTTTGTAGTGCTGGTTAATACTGTACCCCCAATGTCGTACTCTTTCAAGGGATTCTTTTTACCTAGGTGCAATATTTTACATTTAGAAACATTGAACTGCAAAATGGATATACCAGTTAAAATCACTGACCCCCAGGGGCCTCAGACTCAGTTCACATAAATACGAATTGGATGTATTTTTAATCGCATTCAATTCACTTAACATGCGTATCGTAACAGTTTTCAATGGACCCGGTTCACACATATGCAGGGCGGCCGAGGTGCAGTTTTAAAAAGAGTCCTGTGCTATTATTAATAATAGGAACAAGTGTATATGTAGGGGGTGTTGATAAAAATATTTTAGAAATAAAAATTATTTTAGTAATAGGATATTTTTTAAATAATTATATTAACTTTTTTTGATTTTTACAATAATTTGTAATAATTTGTAATAATAATTTTTTTCAAGAATTAATCTAAAATATTTTTGATTTCAAATATATTTAATGAGAATGTTGTGAGATAATACCTTATCTAGAATATGTTTTAATTTCAGGCTTTGTGTGTCCATATTGTACTGATTTCAAGTATATGGCCCGTTGTTTGTATACTGAGCAGTTTTTAGAACTGTTCTAGCTGATGTCCGGGACATATGGGGCCTTCCCAGATGGAAAGCTATTTAAGGAGTGTTACCGTGCTGTGTGGCTGAACCCTTTGACAAAGTCGTAAGGACAAAACATCATGTTCGGACTGCACAGAAACTGGATGTGACATCAGCCCTTGTCCCGAAAGTGACGCGCTGGATCTCTCTGAGAATTCGACTGTTCGGCACTGTGGCGGGGATGAGTGTCTGACGATGTGGAGAGACTTCATTGCTTATGTTTTATCTGCAATTTTTTAAACTTGCTTTGTGAATACTTTTTATTGGGTTGAATAAATGTGATTGTTTGAAGGTAATACACTATCAGAATCAGCATCAGGTGTGGACTGCTTGAAGATTCCTTGAAGTGGAACTTCACTCTCCCAATCAACAATGATTATTATTTTTGTTTATTTATTAGTAAATAGATAGGAAAGTATATTATATTCACTTGTTTTTAAACTTTTTTTAACATTTATTCAGTTTCTTCCTGGTTTCTTGCCTAGGCAAATTAGGTCATATATCCCAGGAGTCTTTAGGAGGGGAAAAGAAAGGACTGGGTTTTCTCAGCTAAGCACACTCTCAGGACAGATGGATTCCAGGAAGTAATTGCTACATGAATCATCTCCCCCTGCTCAAGATGGCCCTGGACAGAAATGCTAGGGGGTGTTTTTCAAATTGATTTCTCAACAAAATAAAGCATAGAGACATGGATGGATTGTAGAGTTTGCTTCTAATATTAAAAATGAATTAAATGGTGCTCAGATGCAGTGAAGATCTGCTTTAAAGGTGTCTGGAACGGGGAAAGCTTTTTATGGGATATAGATGATAATGAGCTTTATTTGCTGATCATTTAGGTAACATCATCTGGTGAGTTAAATTGGTTGTGGGGGAGAGGTTGAGCACTTTCTCACGTGGTGGAATGAAGAAGATATTGATGGATAAACAAGATACATATTCATTCTTTCAAGTTTGGTGTGGAGCATTTACTGCACATGTTACGGGTACTATTTGGACTGTAGTTCTTCTAAATAGACACTCAGTCCTGGTTTAACCGGTGTGGCTTTGAAATCGAGCTACTTCAAAAAATTTCACTGTTGTACTGAAATCGAGCTACTTCAGCGTGATTTCAAATTTGCACTGACAATTTCATTCCGGGTTGTGACTTAATTTAACAGAAGTCTATGCAAGTCGCAATTAAATTGTCAAAAGTAGTGCAGGAACTTTTTTCATAATCGCTGCGACATGAGTAACAGCAATGTGAACGGTACCATTACTGAATAGAGGCTGCGACTTGTCATGCGATTTGGAACTGTCAAATTGCATGACACGTCGCACTGGTGTGAACAGGGGCTAAATTTATATGACTTAAAGTTGAGCTCCAGTCTTCTTGGCAGTTTTCTCCAAAAAGCACCCCCATGATTCTCTTTATTTGCACAATATCAATAGGATACTGTTATAAGTGTATTTCTTCATATTTGGAAATCTGACATTCATCACAGTATCCCGGCAGACAGGCAGCGGCCATTACTAGTGTGGGCCTGCCTGCTTTCGGGATTAGGGGCAGCTGGCTACCCAGCACGCACCTCCCGATTGTGCACTTGCGCAGTAAGGACACAGCGCCGCGCACTGTGTTGTTTACAAGTTGCCATAACAATGGCGGTGTCGGCGGAAGTTCCCGCCCCGTTGTTATGGCAACCTGTCAATCAACACAGAGCCCGGAAGGAAGGAAAATGTGGTCCGAATACTCCTGGGAATGATGACGCAGATATCCCAGGAGTCCTAGCGAATCACCTAATGATGAAATCGCCTAGGCAGCCAGGACCAGAAGTACAGACTACATATAGAACAATAAGGTATTTAGAAAATATAATTGCCATTACAGACAGTTCTGCGGATGGGCATTGTGTTGCAAGGAACATGAAGAAATGGGTGGGATTTTTTTTCATGATTTATGTGTGTAAATTTTAGGTAACTAGAACATGTATCTTTGTGTTTACAGCATTACCGCATATATAGTTTCTTAAAGTGAATTTAAACCCGATTCATGAAATTTGAGCTGGGCACATATATCTGCAGTGTTTTATTATCTCTCTCCAAAGCACTAAGTACCGCTGCTGCCTAAAAGTATTTTCATAGATCTGAAACTGACGTCATCAGAGTCAGGAAGTGGCATGGTGAAGAAACCTATTGGCTAAGCTCTAATGCCACCTACACACGACCGTTTTTAATGACGAGAAAAATGCCATTTTTTAAAATGGTCATTAAAAATTATCGTATGTGGGCTTCAGAGCATTTTTCACGACGTGAAAAATGGCCATGAAAAAATTGGAACATGCTCTAATTTTTCCCGTCGTTTTTCACCTCGCCGTTTTTCTCGTCATGAAAAACGGCCGCGTGTAGGCTTTAACGACGTGAAAAAAATGTGCATGCTCAGAATCAAGTATGAGACGGGAGCGCTCGTTCTGGTAAAACTAGCGTTCGTAATGTAGATAGCACATTCGTCACGCTGTAATGGACTGAAAAGCACGAGGCTGAAAAGCACGAATCGTCTCTCAACAAACTTTATTAACATGAAGGGTGGCGCCATCCGAATGGAACTTCCCCTTTATCCACTTGTCCCCCGCCCACTGTCAATAGACGGCGGGCGGAGGATACTCTCGTTCTGGGAGGACGTCATATGACGTCCTCCCTTTAAATTGAGCTAGGAGGCGCGCGCGCGCGCCCGCCCGCCGCGTTCACAAGGCCCCGGTGCGCGTGCCCGGCGGCCGCGATTGCCGCCGGGCACCTGCGATTGCCCGGGAAACGAGCAGGAAAGTGGATCTCTGTGTGTAAACACAGAGATCCACGTCCTGTGAGGGAGAGGGGACCGATGGTGTGTCCCTTGTACATAGGGACAACCATCGGTCACCTCCCCCAGTCAGTCCCCTCCCCCCACAGTAAGAACACTTTGAGGGAACATATTTAACCCCTTCCCGCCCCCTAGTGGTTAACCCCTTCCCTGCCAATCACATTTATACAGTAATCAATGCATTTTTATAGCAGGGATCGCTGTATAAATGTGAATGGTCCCAAAAATGTGTCAAAAGTGTCCGATGTGTCCGCCGCAATATCGCAGTCACAATAAAAAATCGCAGATCGCCGCCATTACTAATAAAAATAAAAAAAAATGCTATAAATCTATCCCCTATTTTGTAGACGCTATAACTTTTGCGCAAACCAATCAATACGCGCTTATTGCGATTTTTTTTTTTTTACCAAAAATATGTAGAAGAATACGTATCGGCCTAAACTGAGGAAAATTTTATAAAAAAAAAAAAAAAAATGGGTATTTATTATAGCAAAAAGTAAAAAAGTGTTTTTTTTCCAAACTGGACGCTCTTCTTTTGTTTATAGCGCAAAAAATAAAAACCGCAGAGGTGATCAATTACCACCAAAAGAAAGCTCTATTTGTGGGAAAAAAAGGACGCAAATTTCGTTTGGGAGCCACGTCGCACGACCGCGCAATTGTCATTCAAAGTGTGACAGCGCTGAAAGCTGAAAAATGGCTTGGGCAGGAAGGGGGTTTTCGTGCACAGTAGAGAAGTGGTTATAGTGCCGTCGTACGTGTTGTACGTCACCGCGCTTTACTCAAGCATTTTTTTCCACGATAGTGTGTAGGCAAGGCAGGCTTGAGAAGAATCACGTCCAGAAAAATGAAGTTTTTTTCAATTACATTATAAACGGTCGTGTGTACGCGGCATAAGTGACACCAATGCTGGGTGGGGGGAGGTGGAGGGAATAAAAAATCACATTGACACCATTTCTGGGTGGAGGATAGTGGGTTATCAAAATCCCACTAAGACAAATGCTGGTTTTTGTAGATTTTTACTAGAAACTAATGGGTTTGGACTTTTAAAGGCACACAGATAGATATAGTAAAACACTAAAGCCCTGTACACACGATCAGATATCCTATGGATTTTCGTCTGATGGATTTGTCCATCAGAAATCCGATGAAACTGTTTTCCATCAGTCTTGCCTACACACCATCAGTCAAAAAACCGACCGTTCCAAACGTGGTGACGTAAAACACTCCGATGAGCTGAGAAAAATGAAATTCAATGCTACTGAGCATGTGTCGACTTGATTCTGAGCATGCTTGGGTTTTTTATCTGATGGATTTCCCCACAGACGATCGGAAATTGCCATCGGTTTTTTATCCATCAGATAATTTTAAAACATGTTCTATTTTTTAAAACCGATGGAAAAAAGACTGATGGGTCCCATACACGATCGGTATGTCTGATGAAAACAATCCATCGGACGGTTTTCATCAGTCAAACTGATCGTGTGTACAGGGCTTCAGGGTTTTTATTGTAGAAATATCATATAAAAACAGTTATACATATAAAATCAAAATGTTTCAATAATATAACTGGTCCACGTAGGTTATCACAATCTTTAGGGTAAAGTACAGTTTTCTTATACAAACTCAGCGAGCACAGTAGAAATGATCAAAGATGCAACTGTAAGGTAGATAACCAAGACGTGGGTCCAGAGGAAAGGGAGGACTTGCTCTACATGTTACGCATTGTTGAAACGTTTCCTCAGGAGCATAGACATATGAATCTATTAAGATATATACAAACAGAGAAAGAAAAAAACATTTTAATACATAAAAATAAAAATAGTCAGTGTACATAGATAATTGCTAGCATGTGGCATAACAACAGCAGCAGAGGCCTACGGAACCCCATGGAGCAGATAAGCAGCCTCCCTGTTAAGGCACACATAGACACTGCAGTAAGCATGATACCATAAGGGCTGAACGTATAAATTTGTAGATAATGCATGGAAGAATAAAAAGGACTATGCTCACAGATTTGGTTGTGTTAAGTAGAACAACAATCAGCCTTAATGCCGAGACAATGGCATTGTATTGAACATATAGCCAGTTAGGGGTGTGTAATCTGTGGGTAATAGTGACAGATTATAAAATATTTCTCCAAGATGCCAATTAAAGCTTAAGAGAGACCACATAGCCGTATAACTACGGCACATATAGATCAGGAAAGCTGGTAAAACCAGTATCTTAATAGAGAAAGAACTCACCATGTAAAGATAATCAAAAAATGGTAGTAGTGAGGCGATCTGTGCTGGTAAGCAAGGGGTTAAAGTCGGAGACTCAGCTGATCTGGTACAATATTGTGTATATTGGTATACTGGAACAGTATTGGGCATAACAAGCTAGGTCCGCTTGGTAAAGAGGTCGAGCCCTAGAGGGACAGACAAGTTGGATGGTAGGGATATAAATAATACCGCAGGTAGGTAGCTCAACAAAGATATACCCATCTGTGAAAAAAGTTTTACCTTTGAGTCAGAATTGTAGCGTGTGGACAGCGAGTACTCCTAGGTTCCTCGTGATCGCCTGTGTTTGTATCACGGTGAGTTCCGTGTTTATGTGTGCCTTCAACGGAAATACGTCACTCCCAGCCGGAAGTGACGATGTCCGGTCTGACCGCAGGCCACCGTGCATGCGCCAGATCGCCGCTGACGCGGCGAACATAGGCCAATGCAGCGGTGGCAGAGGCGGGGAATATGGGGCGACGTGTTTGCCAGATCTAAACTTAACCTACTGGTGGGACCCCTCATGCTCACCACATTTGAACTGTCCTGCCAAGCCAGAGGCTTTCAGAGGGGGCGGATATCTGCCATATACGCTTCTCTTACTGAGACAGATCTGAAACTGGCTTATATGGACCAGTGGGAAAGGGGCCTGAACCTTACATTTGAACTGACTGAATGGCAAGACATTGCTTATAAGTTATCCAACATTTCCATCAACACCACTCTTATAGAAGCCAATTATAAGCCAATTATAAAACGCTCCTGCGTTGGTACCTGGTACCAACTAGGGTAGCTAAAATGTGCATCCTTCTACCTCACCGAATTGTTTCCGACGATGCGGACAGTTGGGGACAATGCACCATATTTGGTGGCGGTGCCCCCACGTAACTCGGTTCTGGATTAGGATTTTCAACTTGATATACACTGTAATGGGGGTAAACATTTGCAGATCTCCAGAAACCGCTCTTTTCCACAAACTACCTGACGAAACACCCCAAAAATCTGTAAACTTTATTACATATGTAGCGGCCTCACCCCGTCTCCTTTGTCTAGGGGTATGTCACACGACAGGGTGAGATGCGCTACGGCCCATGTCCTCCCCATAGCTGTGGGTGAGGTGAAGGCCAGTACCAGATATTTCCTCGGGCCTATGTGCTTTTGTCTAGAATCAAGTCCCACTGCGTCAACACTTCCCTCTGCTCCCATTAACCAGAGTTCCACACACCGATCACAGTCCAACTCTTGCTTTATTGTACATCTCACAATAAACAGTGCTTCAGTAGCCAACTGGTTGCGACTTGATAACATTTTGATACGGGGAATGAGCAGGTCGAGGCACTATCCTGGTTATTAGCTAAACCACTGCGATCTCGCCAGGGGTTACTATAGCATCAGCTAGAAAGGACTTAGAACTTGAGAGTCTCTACCAGCGACTCAAGAGAATGTAGATAGGAGTACCTTCGCTGCATTGCGGCCCCTATCAGGGGAAGATGTCCCTCCAAGGGAGTTACCAGAGGCCCATCCGTCACTGGGTTGATGCTGCTCCAGACTCTCCGGACAGGTAACCTCCCCAGCCTCCTCACCTCAGACATGGGCCCCATCCACCTCAGGGACCCTCAGACGTCTCCACCCTCGCGGGATCCAGTCAAAGTCACTGGACCCCAGGCCTCCTAGTTTAGTACCTCACCCCAGGCTGAAGGTGCCTGGGATGGACTCCAACTCCATTCCGGTCAGGCCTAGGGCGCCTGGGCCGGAATCCAGAGCCGCCCGCACCCAGGCCTAAGGTGCCTGGGCGCGTGAAGAAGATCCTCCGGAAGACAGACCTCGTGGTAAGGGCGTCTCCCCCTTTTATCTCCTCCCATCGACACCACGGCAGGTTCCCCGCCCTCGCTGTACCATCTCCGGAAAGGGACAAAAAGGGTAGCACTGTAATGGCAAATCTACCTTGAGCCTCCAGGTACCCCGCCACCCAGAGGCCAAGGAGATTATTACACCATCCAATCCTCCACGGACACAAATGGTCCATTATTCCCATACTTACACACCTGAGTGTACCACCTAAATTTAGAGACCCCGCTACATACTCCCCCCTGTGATTTGACGCTGGTCCCCAGCGTCTGGTGCAAACCCATGTCTCCCATGGAGTGATGACACAAGCCTAGCCCCAGAGGCTATCCCTAAATTTTTGAACCTCAACCATACCAAGACCTGCTCAAAGGGGAAAGGGAATGTAAAACAATAAAACCTTTCCTTAAAACCATCTAACATGTACACATATACAATCCCTCCCTTTACTGTCTAAGAACCACCCCATACTCAGTAGTCTTGACAGACGAATCTCCTGCAGAAGGGAAAAAAAAAACAACACACAAGAAAAGCCACATCCTGACATTTTTGTGTTAATTTGGAATGAATGGGTCCATCAACCAATAGACCCATTCGCTCCAATGAGTAAAGTGATGCGCGTGTAAAAAAAAAAACAGCCGTTGCACAACACTGCCACCTGGTGACAGTGCCGCGGTAATGACACTTGGTGCAATGTTCATTCTTCCTGCGTCCCTACACTAATTCTACCCCAAAGTCTGTCTTTGAACTGTGAGGAAGAGAGAACAAACAAAAACTGCTCTCATTCCTTCAAAGAGTAGAAAACAAAAGCCCAAATAAAAAACTAGGGCACAGTTCGAATGCTCCGGCAAGAACACTTCTAGAAGATTGTAGGAAAGGAAACAACAAGTGAGTCTCTTCTCACAAATAGAACTTCGGGTCAGGCAAGAACAAGGGCTTCAGATGTTTATCAAAAACCTCAATCGAATAGTCAGCATCCTCTCCATCTTTCCTGCAGATGCGCACCTTGTCTGCATGGATATGGCGGCCCCACATCCAGTCTGCTCTGCAGTCCCAAAACTTTTTCGACACGGGTGGCGAACAGGACAAATATCTTCGTGCATGGGGTACTTTGAGCTTTTCCCAAACAAATTCGTCATACCATCTCTGGCGTATGACCTCAACTTCAAAAAGTAAGTCCCGAGGCAAGTAGGGATATTCCCACCCATACTCACGGGCGACTCTCTTTGAGAAAAGTCATTGCAATCTGGCCAAAGGAGGCATGGCATCCCGCTCACCTTCTCCTGGTTCAACGATGGCCTCTGGGTGCCGAGGTACTTTCACTACCTCTGATGGCTTTTCTCTCGGTGCTCGTAGTGAGGCTCGCTGCATCCCCGCCACCAAGACGGGCGATGTTATAGATTGTGGGAAGGTACTTTGAGGACTAGACTTCCTCGTAGACTCCGGGGCTTGTACCCGGGGCATGCTGTCTCCTATTGACATAGGGGAATCCTGCGGTACATGTAACACAGGCAATGGGCGTTTGTCCCAGCCCTTCCGATGAAACAGTTCATCAATCTCACCGTTATCTCCACAATCTGACAGCGACTCTAGGTCGGAAGTGTCATACATCTCGGCGGGAAGGTAGTCTCTGGTAGACGTGGTACTACCCTCCCTTGCGGGCTCCACCGACTGTGGACCCCCGACACCTCCAACCACCACACCAGTCCCAGCCCCTGGCTCACCTTGACCTTTTGTAGAACTGGGATGTCCAGGACTCTTCCAACCGGATCCATCCAGGCCAGGCAAGCGATGGGGTGAAGCTCGACCACGACCACAGGAGGCCTGCACCAGGCCAACTTTCCTCTTCGGAGGTGGGAGCAGAGAATCTGTGGTGACCGAAGCAGCATCCTCTGATTTTTCTCTCTCAGTCTCTGATTGGGCAGTCACATCGCCCTGGCCAGTGCGTACGGGAACCTCCGCAAAGGCCTGGATCTCTCCTTCTAGAGTAGCGGTACCTGTGAGGCTGTTGAGGTGAAGGGCCCGGGGCCTTACTGTGGATGGCTCCACCTCGAACAAGAACTCTTTGCATGCCTCGCAACGCCCAAATGGCTTCAGGTGGACCACCAGTCCCGAGCATCCGTGACAGATCACGCCGAGGGCCTCCGTGTCTCTGCATGAGTACAAAGCCAACTGTCCTCGGGGCCTGAGACTTATCCTCGTGTCTGTAAGGGGAGCAGCGAACGTAGTCATCTTCGTGGGGTAGGGAACCGGAATCCACGGGGAGCTTGAGGCCATCCCGACTGTCTGCTGCTCCATCACGCACTGACCACGCGCCGAAGTCTCCACGTGAGTTCCTCCACATGGCCAGACTCCTCCCATGACTTGCACGCTTTCGCGGGCTTCCATCAAGCTCCGCCCACGAACTGTACAGTCACAGGGTGCCTCGTGGCGCAATGCAATAAAAGCCCCCACATGTAGTACTTCACACAGCTGGACTCCTCCCTCTTCTCGCTCCTCTGCATGGGCCTTTCCCGTCCTAGGGTCATTTCCACGACTTTGAGCAGGGATGCACTTTGGCCAATCACATGGCTGACCTGCTCGGAACTCCTCCGGGCAGCAAAGTCCAGACACAGCCATTCTTTCTTCCAAAGTTAAAACACATATCATCCCGGACTCACGAGCCCCCACGTGTAGTGGCCTCACCCCGTCTCCTTTGTCTAGGGGTATGTCACACGACAGGGTGAGATGCGCTATGGCCCATGTCCTCCCCATAGCTGTGGGTGAGGTGAAGACCAGTACCAGATATTTCCTCGGGCCTATGTGCTTTTGTCTAGAATCAAGTCCCACTGCGTCAACACTTCCCTCTGCTCCCATTAACCAGAGTTCCACACACCGATCACAGTTCAACTCTTGCTTTATTGTACATCTCACAATAAACAGTGCTTAAGTAGCCAACTGGTTGCGACTTGATAACATTTTGATACGGGGAATGAGCAGGTCGAGGCACTATCCTGGTTATTAGCTAAACCACTGCAATCTCGCCAGCGGTTACTATAGCATCAGCTAGAAAGGACTTAGAACTTGAGAGTCTCTACCAGCGACTCAAGAGAACGTAGATAGGAGTACCTTCACTGCGCTGCGGCCCCTATCAGGGGAAGATGTCCCTCCAAGGGAGTTACCAGAGGCCCATCCGTCACTGGGTTGATGCTGCTCCAGACTCTCCGGACGGGTAACCTCCCCAGCCTCCTCACCTCAGACATGGGCCCCATCCACCTCAGGGACCCTCAGACGTCTCCACCCTCGCGGGATCCAGTCGAAGTCACTGGACCCCAGGCCTCCTAGTTTAGTACCTCACCCCAGGCTGAAGGTGCCTGGGATGGACTCCAACTCCATTCCGGTCAGGCCTAGGGCGCCTGGGCCGGAATCCAGAACCGCCCGCACCCAGGCCTAAGGTGCCTGGGCGCGTGAAGAAGATCCTCCGGAAGACAGACCTCGTGGTAAGGGCGTCTCCCCCTTTTATCTCCTCCGATCGACACCACGGCAGGTTCCCCGCCCTCGCCGTACCATCTCCGGAAAGGGACAAAAAGGGTAGCACTGTAATGGCAAATCTACCTTGAGCCTCCAGGTACCCCGCCACCCAGAGGCCAAGGAGATTATTACACTATCCAATCCTCCACGGACACAAATGGTCCATTATTCCCATACTTACACACCTGAGTGTCCCACCTAAATTTAGAGACCCCGCTACACATATATGTTGCTGGCGGCAAGAATTACAATCACTAGGCATTGGAAACAGTCGGTAATTCCTCTTGACCAGGTTAAAAGTAAACTCAACTGGATTATGGTTAACGATAAACTCACCCACATACTTTGTAATAACATCAAGAAATTTAACAAGGTGTGGGACCCCTGGATCGATTATATCTTAATTCCGTAGAGAGCTCCAGGTTGACCTCTATTTCCTCTTTCTCTCTCCCCTTTCGTTGTGCTTTTTTTTCCCTTTCTTCCTCTTCTCTCCTTTCTTTCCTCTTCTTTATTACTTTCTTTATTTTCTGGTACCTATATGTACAATACAGATGATTGTATATGGGACCTCACTCAGCAATGCACCCTGAGATAATCTCGGGGATCACTACCAGTTTTCCCCGTGACTCCGGACCTTTACCATTCACCATTTGTGGTGGTATTTCAGATCATAGAGGGGAAAATATTATTCAGTCCCATTGATATTTGGTTATATCACACAGTTTGCGTTCTACTATGATGATAGATGACGGGTATGTACTATGACCATATTCTTTTTGTATCTCTGTATTGTTATATTGACAATTTGAGAAATCGACATTGTTTTATTGATGTGTCTGTTCATTCTCAAATTTGTTACCTTTTCAATAAAAAAAACAAAAAAACATTGAAATATAAAGTATTGTTGCTCCCATCGATGCTAGGGCATTTTTTACCCTGCTGACACTGTGATTTTTTTTTTATTTTCACTGATGTAGGGCACTCTTTTCTTTCACTGATGCAGAGGCATTTATTCCTCCCACTGACCAGTAATATAATGAGCGTTATGTTACATATCTGTAAGCTGTGGTTTAAATGACATAGTTCTGAACAGTTTCTGGCTGTTATGTAGTCTGTTCCCATTTTAATGAAGATCTTCTTTAAGGTTGGCTCTGACAAAGTGTTAGCTCTCTATCTATATTCTATAAGCAGAAAATCATATGTAATGGAAGATTTTCTTTTTATTTAAATGTTTCTTTGTGCTGAGGTTTATGTGTGTGTAGCGGGTATTTGAATTATGTGAGGACTCTGGTGGCGTGAGGTTCCTTGGGGCCCCTGGGTGGCGCTGTTGCCTTGGGCCGGAGTTGAACTCACACTGCAAACTGTGCCTTTTTGTCCTCCCCTGGAGCTGGTACAGTGGGGCGGGGAACCCGCTGTGGCGCGAAGGGAGAGGTCATAAAAGGGGCGGAGGCCCGGATTTGGGAAGAGAGTCAGAGGACGTGGCCGCACCCAGGCACCTTCAGCTTGGGTGCTGGCGTTCCGGTGTTCCAGGCCTAGGCGCCCTTGGCCTAGCTGGAGCGGAGATGGAGTCCATCTCAGGCACCTATAGCCTGGGGTGAGGTACTATGGCGGATGCCTGGGGCTCATTACCTTCGACTGAGTTCCGCGAGGGTGGAGGAATCCGAGGGGGCCCTAATGCCTTGGGTGCCTGTCTCTGAGTTCGTGAGGACTGGTGCGCAGTAACTTCTCCGAAGAGTCCGGCGCAGCATCGCTGGTGACGGAGTGGCCTCCACTTCTCCCTTGGACGGATTTCTTCCTCTGACAGGGGCAAATTGAGCGAAGGTAATTAACGTTCTATATTATCTAGTCAGTGGCAGTGACTATCCACCACTGGTGACAGCACAGTGGGCAGCAGCAAGAAGGGAAAGGATTGTGCCTCGATCTGTCCCCCATTTTCCAAAGGAGAGAGATTGTTTTATTGCTTGGCAAGAAGAATAAAACTGAGTTGTACCTACTCACTGTGTGGAACTTGGGTTACTAAGCAAAGGAGTCAGGGACGAAGGACTGGACTTGGCTCTAGGACACCTACACAAAAGCCCAATCTCTGGCCTTCACCTCCTAGTTACGGGAGGACATGAGCCGTGGTGTGTATTATCTCTCTCCCAGGTACCCCTAGACAACAGCCATATTAACGATAAAGCAAGGGAGAGAGGTGAGGCCGCTACATGTGTCTGTGAGACTGCCACTCGTGCGACTTACTGCCACAGTACTTAGGGAGTATTTTGTGGGTGCAAGGACTGAAGCATATGTGTGCAGTATATTCAATGACTAGTTTAGACTCTATTTAACCCTACCCCTATAAGCTGCAACCAATATTCAGTGCAATATATGCATGCAATTATTTGCATATCAACCGGCTGTGACAACAAGACCAGGCCTAATTTCCCTGACTGCAAAGCTTAAGCCCACTAGCTGCCATTAAGTGAGATGTCTTAATACCCAGTAAGGGCACTCTAAACAAATAGGGATATAATAGTTTTTGGGCATAGATTTGAATTCAAGACTCAAACAGCAAAGTGAAACTAGTTTCAGAGAGGCACATATAGGACAGTTTCCTGTCTGACAACTATAAAAGCAACACACCCCTCCATATGGTTACTGCTTTCAGGCAAGATTTTATATATTTTAATATTTAAAAGTTTGCTTTAAGGAACATTAATTTGACAGTCACAATGTTTGAAATGTGCAGAATATATTTTACTAATACGACTATTACTAATAAAAACTGTATCAGCACCCATTATGCCACAATACCTGCCCAGCCACGAAAGGCAAATGAAAAGCCTGGCCTGTATTATGTCATTCATAGATGTGATAAATCTTGTCACATACTCCAGCAGCCGCCTTGCTGTCTGCTGTATCTCCCTGCAGCAGCACTAAAGAGACTGGACAGTTAATGCACTTCCCAATCTCCTGACATGTCTAGCACTCTTACATCATGCTCTCTGCCATTTAAGGCTGTACTGTACATGATCACTCATCTGCAATCAGCATTCCAGTGGGAATGAATAATCATATTATATGCCCCGTAAATATTTTATGAGCTGCATGTTTTCTATCTGATAGATAACTTTATTTTTATTTTTTTACTTTCTCAATTATGTGTTCATATTAATGTACTGAGCATTTTCTTCATAGCTGTGTCAGCAATGTTAAATGATCATTTGGAAATAAAACATACATCATTCATAATTGAAGAGGGATTACATTGCAGTGATGTGTCATAATCACAGCTACTTAGGCACTTCAATGACAGATTATATTTTCCATTTATGTGGAGGGCATATGAATTGAACATCATGCATTTTAACTTCACATTAAATCCTCTCCATTATAAGGAAAGTCAACACTGATAAATTAATTGGGAATATAATGTCCTTGCAAACATAGGGAAGGAGTTATAAAAAATGCAACAAGGAGATCGGGCAGCAGCTGTCCAGACCTGGGCAGATTTAAAGCAGAACTCCAGGCATAGCTGCCTTCTACCGTTTGCCCTCCCTCCCCAACTAATCCCTGAGTTTGTTTATTAAAATAACAAAAAGTCCCTTTTACTTACCAAAATCCATGCTCATTGCATGCACTTAGGTCCCAGGTCTCTTATCTTTTTTACTATTGTAGCAAGGGGTTACGATTAAGAGTGTCCTAAAAGACTACTTTGTGTTCCTAACTAAGGTGTTGGCTCCCTCTGGTGTCTGTTTATGTTGTCCTATTGAAGTTTGTTCAGTTCAGTTGCATTATGGAACAAAGCATGGTGGGCATTGTAGTGCGAGAGAAAGTGACTTTATTACCGTGGGTTGGATTGAGACTACAATACCCACAGTGCTACTGTGCTACCAGAAAACAGTGCGCCACCGCACAGCCTGTTGGCGACATCTTGCCTGACGGAGATATCAACTGTGGAGGAGAAGACTCTGGGTGGTGAGAAGGCACTTGCCTACCAACATAGTTAAATGAGTTGTAGAACAGTGGTCCCCATAGTCCCACTTGTACTTGCTGACACTTGCAGTGCCACGGATAGGGATCCTTTGCACCCGAGAGTGGGACAGTGGTTTGGGAGAACTAGCGGTTCATTTACTTCTACGCTACATTCACAGAGTGATTACTTTTCCTCTTTACGTATTGTTTGGAATACAGTTAAGTGCACCAACAGAGCTAGCAGAAGACACGTCGAACTTAAAGGAACATACATCACTTTATTTCTTTGCAACGTTTGCTACAAAGGGATACGCACAAGTTGAACTGTCCACTAGAGGGAGCCATATAGCCATAAGTACTCTAATGCTTGATGTAACTGTTTATATTGCCTTTGTTGTCCTGCTGTTATAGAGAGTGTGTGTGAGACTTGGTGGGGAAGTGTCCCAGTGCCGGTATCATAGCATTGGGAGATTCCTTCACCATACACTTACTCACATCTGACCCAGGTTATGGTAATTGGGTCTTGTGATATAGAAACCTTGAACCAGTTGTATGCCATTGACTTTGCAGGGATCTGTTTACAGTCAATTTTATCTGTATAACCATTGTTCTACTCTTTTCCAAGTAAACATTTTACAACTGGTTAAGTTACATCTTGTGTGGAACTCTATCTATTGCAGCTGAGAGTCAGGTGACCAGTGCCAAGGTAACGATAACTATACATATTACAGTGTGGTGTTGTTGTGGTCCCCTTTGCCAATGGGTCCCACATACGTATTGTTATTCAGTTGTGCCAAGGGGGGTTTGAGACAAATTTCTGGGGTTGAGAGGCAGAGTGCAGACCCAAACTAATAACCAGCAGCTCCTACGGGGGTAGTGCTACACTATGGAGGAGGGGGATTCTTCTTTGGGTGTCCACTTCACTGCATGAATGACATGGATGCTTCCTTTTGGACTGTCCAGTAGTGAAATCTTCTCAGGATCCAGAAGACTGCAGTGGCATCTCGAATAGGCAACCAAGCACAGGCTGCATCACTGGAACCAGTAACTGTCACAAGCAAAGTACATGCACATTTAAGTTGGGTAAGTTTAGAAAAAAAAGCTTCAGGTAGTTACCTTTTCAATAACTTAAAGTGGTTGTAAACCCATTGTGACAACTTGCACCTACAGGTAAGCCTAGATTAAGTTTTACCTGTAGGTGCAAGAAATATCTCCTTAACCTACACGGTTAAGGAGATATTTGCAGAAAACACTGCAAACACGTCCGCAGGCGTACTGAGCGTCCCGGCATAGTGAATGGGACATGCCGGGATTATGCCGGGATTATGCCGGTCCCGCGTGCATGCGCGGGATCGTGCCGGTCCCGCGTGCATGCGCGGGAGTGACGTCATCGATGCTCCGGCCAATCACAGCGCTGGAGCGGCGATACCAGGAAGAAGCTCCGAGGGGACATGGCTGCGGCGGCGGAGGGGAACGAGGAGGACTTCGGGGGGCTTCGATTTCAGGTAAGCACCACATAATGAGCTGGTATGCTATGCATACTAGCTCATTATGCCTTTCTCTTGCAGGGTCTTATTTTATCCCGTTTTTACAGGGGGGGAGGGGGGGTTTACTTCCTCTTTAATGGGCTAGAGGGGCAGTGAGGGATAGGAGACAGACAGGTAAGCTTTGCCTAGTAATAGACTTTAAGGCTAAACTCTAATGCCACGTACACACGACCGGTTTTCTCATCGGGAAAACTGCCATGAGAAATTTTGGCCGGTAAAACCGGCCGTGTGTATGCTCCATCGCAGTTTTCCCAACGAGAAAACTGCGGGGAAAAAAAAGAGAACCAGCTTTCTTTTTTCCCGTCGGGATCCCCGGCGGACTTTTTCCCATCGAGAAAACAGGTCGTGTGTATGCTTTTCTGAGGGGAAAAAAAACGTGCATGCTCAGAATCAAGTATGAGACGGGAGCGCTTGTTCTGGTAAAACTAGCGTTCGTAATGGAGATAGCACATTCGTCACGCTGTAACAGACTGAAAAGCACAAGGCTGAAAAGCGCGAATCGTCTCTCACCAAACTTTTACTAACACAAGGATCGGAAAAAGCAGCCCAAAGGGTGGCGCAGTTTGAATGGAACTTCCCCTTTATAGTCCCGTCGTACGTATTGTACGTCACCGCGCTTTGGATGGGCGGTATTTGGCCTGAACGTGTGTATGCAGGGTGGGCTTGAGAGGAATCCCATTGGGAAAAACGTTGTTTTTTTTCCTGCCGAGAAAAACGGTCGTGTGTACGAGGCATTAAGCCTCGTACACACGATCAGTTTTCCTGACAAGAAAAGTGCGATGTGAGCTTTTTGTCAGGAATTCCGACCGTGTGTATGCTCCATCACACTTTTTCTGTCAGTTTTCCTGCCAAGAAAAGATTGAGAGCAGGATCTCAATTTTCGTGACAGGAAAAATTCCTATAGCGAATCGCGTTCGTCTGTATGCAATTACGACACGCAAAAAAACACGCATGCTCAGAATCAAGCAGAAGAGCCAAACTGCCTTTTGTTGTATGTCACCACGTTCTTGACGTTCGGAATTTTAAAAGGGTTTGGGGACCCGGGCTCTGCCCCAGGGGACATGTATCAATGCAAAACGAAGTTTTAAAAACGTCCGTTTTTCGGGAGCAGTCATTTTAACCACTTCAATACCATGCACTTATACAGCTTCCTGCCCAAGCCAATTTTGAGCTTTCAGCACTGTCGCAATTTGAATGACAATTGCGCGGTCATGCTACACTGTACCCAAACAATTTTTTTAGCATTTTGTTCTCACAAATAGAGCTTTCTTTCGGTGGTATTTGATCGCCTTTTTTGCGCAACAAATAAAAAAAAAGCGAAAATTTAAAAAAAAACGATGTTTTTCTTTGTTTCTGTTAATTTTTTTTGTAAATAAGTACCTTTTCTACTTCAATGACGGGCACTGATAAGGCGGCACTGAAGGGCACTGATAAGGCGACACTGATGGGCACCGATGAGGTGGCACCAATGAGGTGGCACTGATGAGGTGGCACTGATGGGCACTGATGATGGGCACTGATAGGCGGCACTGATGGGCACTGATATGTGGCACTGGTATGCGGCACTGATGGGCACTCATAGGCGGCACTGATTGGCACTCATAGGCGGCACTGATTGGCACTCATAGGCGGCACTGATGGGCACTCATAGGCGGCACTAATGGGCACTTTTAGGCGGCACTGATGGGCACTTATGGGTGGCACTGATAGGTGGCACGGACGGGCACTGATAGGTGGGCACTTATGGGCACAGATGGGCACGGATGGGCACTGATAGGTGGCACTGATGGACACTAGTAGGTGGCATTGGTGACACTGCTGCCTAGCAATGCCAGCCACCACACAATATTTTCTTGCCATGATCGTGCCAGTCAGTGCCCATGTGAGGGCACTGATTGGCATATTTTTGTATGTTTTTTTTTATATATATATATTTTTTACTACATGTGGATGGCCATGGGGGCCATCCACATGCTTAGGGCTTCCCTGGTGGTCCTTGGGGGCTTCCCTGGTGGTCCAGTGTGGGCATACGAGGGGGGCTGCGCTGATAAACAATCAGCGCGAACCCCCCCTGTCAGGAGAGCCGCCGATCGGCTCTCCTCTACTCGCGTCTGTCAGACGCGAGTGAGGAAGAGCCGATCAACGGCTCTTCCTGTTTACTTCCTGATCAGCCGTGATTCGACACGGCTGATCACATGGTAAAAAGCCTCCGACGGAGGCTTTTTACCGAGATCAGTGTAGCGGTGGGTCAGACTGACCCACCGCTCCACCGATCGCCGCGATGCGCGCCCCCCGGGCGCGCGGCGGCTGTTATCCCGCAGGACGTCATATGACGTCCAGTGTGGATAACAGAACCACTTCCCGGACGTCAATTTGCTATTGACTGGGAGGGAAGTGGTTAATAATGCATAAAGTGAAAAAAAAAGTGTGAAATATTCCTTTAAATATCGTACCTGGGGGGTGTCTAAAGTATGCCTGTGAAGTGCCACGTGTTTCCCGTGTTTAGAACTGTCCCTGCACAAAATGACATTTGTAAAGGAAAAAAAGCCATTTAAAACTGCTTGCGGCTTTAATGTAATGTCTGGTCCCGGTAATATGGATGAAAATCTTTGAGAAAAATGGCATGGCCCCCCACCCCAGCCCATTACCAGCCCCTTTGGGTCTTGTATAGATATTAAGGGGAACCCCGCACCCAGAATAAAAAAGGCCCTATATACTCTGAACAGCAGTATACAGGCGGTGCAAACAAGACAGGGACTGTAGGTTTGTTCTTATGTAGAATCTGTTTGTAATTTTGAACAGGTACATTGTTTAAGTGTAGCTCCAGACCAAAAAATCTATTTTTAAGCTTTTTGGAAAACATAGGGAAGGGTTATCACCCCTGTAACATTTGTTTTGCTGTCTGTGCCCCTGTTCAGAACATTTCACCTCACTTTCCGTCCTAATGACAAATGTTTTTGAAAAGTGGGGTTTTTATTGAAACAAGAATTGGTGATAAAGTATCAGTAGAGAGGAGACACCTTTTTCCCATATTAACTCTTACAGGAGAGAATTTCCCTTCCTAGGGGTAGATTTCCTCTCACTTTCTGTTGTCTCCTTCCGTTTGCAAGTAGGAGTCAGGGCCGGCCCTACCATGGGACCCGATGGTACCACGGTCCCAGGCGGCACTTTCAGGGGAGCGGCAAATCAATGTTCAAACTGCTGCCTAAAAATCTCTCTGTGTTTGAGCCAAGCTCAGCAATGGGCAGCGGCGGGTGTCCTGTGATTGGCCGAGCAGGTTATGTGGGAGGGACGGACGGCAGACATGAGGCTTGTGATTCGCCTAGAGGAGCGGAGGAGCTGGACTGTGGGTAATCGCGCCAGCCCTGCATGCTCCCGGAGTCCTAACTAGCCCTGTGTGTCACAGGAGACCTGAGGTCTGTCTCTCATCTCCCTGTCAGCTGCCCGCGGCCCCCCCTCTCTCTATCAGCCGCCCCCCCCCCCTCCTGAGGTCTGTCTCTCTCATCTCCCTGTCAGCTGCCCGCGGCCCCCCTCTCTCTATCAGCCGCCCCCCCCTCCTGAGGTCTGTCTCTCTCATCTCCCTGTCAGCTGCCCGCGGCCCCCCTCTCTCTATCAGCTGCCCCCCCCTCCTGAGGTCTGTCTCTCTCATCTCCCTGTCAGCTGCCCGCGGCCCCCCCTCTCTTTATCAGCTGCCCCCCCCTCCTGAGGTCTGTCTCTCTCATCTCCCTGTCAGCTGCCCGCGGCCCCCCCTCTCTCTATCAACCGCCCCCCCTCCTTAGGTCTGTCTCTCATCTCCCTGTCAGCTGCCCGCGGCCCCCCCCTCTCTTTATCAGCTGCCCCCCCTCCTGAGGTCTGTCTCTCTCATCTCCCTGTCAGCTGCCCGCGGCCCCCCTCTCTCTATCAGCTGCCCCCCCTCCTGAGGCCTGTCTCTCTCATCTCCCTGTCAGCTGCCCGCAGCCCCCCTCTCTCTATCAGCCGCCCCCCCCCCCCTCCTGAGGTCTGTCTCTCAGTCATCTCCCTGTCAGCTGCCCGCGGCCCCCCCTCTCTCTATCAACCGCCCCCCCCCCCCCTCCTTAGGTCTGTCTCTCATCTCCCTGTCAGCTGCCCGCGGCCCCCCCTCTCTCTATCAGCTGCCCCCCCTCCTGAGGTCTGTCTCTCTCATCTCCCTGTCAGCTGCCCGCGGCCCCCCCTCTCTCTATCAGCTGCCCCCCCTCCTGAGGTCTGTCTCTCTCATCTCCCTGTCAGCTGCCCGCAGCCCCCCTCTCTCTATCAGCCGCCCCCCCCCCCCTCCTGAGGTCTGTCTCTCAGTCATCTCCCTGTCAGCTGCCCGTGGCCCCCCCTCTCTCTATCAACCGCCCCCCCCCCTTAGGTCTGTCTCTCATCTCCCTGTTAGCTGCCCGCGGCCCCCCTCTCTCTATCAGCTGCCCCCCCCCTCCTGAGGTCTGTCTCTCTCATCTCCCTGTCAGCTGCCCGCGGCCCCCCCCTCTCTCTATCAGCTGCCCCCCCCTCCTGAGGTCTGTCTCTCTCATCTCCCTGTCAGCTGCCCGCGGCCCCCCCTCTCTCTATCAGCTGCCCCCCCCCTCCTGAGGTCTGTCTCTTTCATCTCCCTGTCAGCTGCCCGCGGCCCCCCTCTCTCTATCAGCCCCCCCCTCCTGAGGTCTGTCTCTCTCATCTCCCTGTCAGCTGCCCGCGGCCCCCCCTCTCTCTATCAGCCCCCCCCCTCCTGAGGTCTGTCTCTCTCATCTCCCTGTCAGCTGCCCGCGGCCCCCCCTCTCTATCAGCCGCCCCCCCCTCCTGAGGTCTGTCTCTCTCATCTCCCTGTCAGCTGCCCGCGGCCCCCCCTCTCTCTATCAACCGCCCTCCCCCCCTCCTGAGGTCTGTCTCTCTCATCTCCCTGTCAGCTGCCCGCGGCCCCCCCTCTCTCTATCAACCGCCCCCCCCTCCTTAGGTCTGTCTCTCTCATCTCCCTGTCAGCTGCCCGCGGCCCCCCCTCTCTCTATCAACCGCCCCCCCCCTCCTTAGGTCTGTCTCTCTCATCTCCCTGTCAGCTGCCCGCGGCCCCCCCCCTCTCTCTATCAACCGCCCCCCCTCCTTCTGAGGTCTGTCTCTCTCATCTCCCTGTCAGCTGCCCGCGGCCCCCCTCTCTCTATCAACCGCCCCCCCCTCCTTAGGTCTGTCTCTCTCATCTCCCTGTCAGCTGCCCGCGGCCCCCCCTCTCTCTATCAGCTGCCCCCCCCCCTCCTGAGGTCTGTCTCTCTCATCTCCCTGTCAGCTGCCCGCGGCCCCCCCTCTCTCTATCAACCGCCCCCCCCCTCCTTAGGTCTGTCTCTCTCATCTCCCTGTCAGCTGCCCACTGCCCCCCCTCCTCTCTATCAGCCGCCCCCCCTCCTTAGGTCTGTCTCTCTCATCTCCCTGTCAGCTGCCCACGTCCCCCCCTCCTCTCTATCAGCCACCCCCTCTTCTGAGGTCCGTCTCTCTCATCTGCTCTGTCAGCCGCCCCCCCTCCTCTCTATCAGCCACCCCCCTCCTCGCCCCCCCCTCCTGAGGTCCGTCTCTCTCATCTGCTCTGTCAGCCGCCCCTCCCTCCTCTCTATCAGCCCCCTTTCCTCTCTATCAGCCGCCCCCCTCCTCTCTGTCAGCCGCCACCCTCTTCCTCTCTATCAGCCGCCACCCCCTCCTCCTCTCTGTCAGACCCCCCTCCTCCTCTCTGTCAGACCCCCCTCCTCCTCTCTGTCAGACCCCCTCCTCTCTGTCAGACGTGTGGCAGGTGACGTCATGGCAAGGGACAATCCGCTACGTGTGGCAGGTGAAGTGGCAAGTGACAATCCGCTACGTGTGGCAGGTGATGTCGTGGCAAGTGACAATCTGCAATGTGTGGCAAGTGACAATCTGCAATGTGTGGCATCGTGGCAAGTGACCATCCGCAATTTGTGGCAGATGGCATCGTGGCAAGTGACAATTCGCAACAAGTGACAATCTGCATCTGGTGGCAGGTGACACGGCAAGTGACACACTCAGGGCTCCCACTGATTCTGCATTATGGTGAGTTGAACTATTTTATTTTATATAACAATAGAAATAATGCACTTCAATCATTTTTTTGCGATTCGGCACTGCATCGATTTAACTGACAATTGCGCGGTCGTGTGACGTTGTACCTAAACAAATAGAGCTTTCTTTTGGTGGTATTTGATAACTTCTGCGGTTTTTATTTTTTGTGCTATAAACAAAAATAGCGACAACTTTGAAAATTGTTTTTTATTTTAACTTTTGCTATAATAAACATCCAAAAAAATAAAAATTTCTTCATCAGTTTAGGTCGATATGTATTCTTCTACATATGTTTGGTAAAAAAAAAAAACGCAATAAGTGTATATTGATTAGTTTGCACAAAAGTTATTGCATCTACCAAATAGAGGATAGATTTATGGCATTTTTATTATTATTATATATTTTTTTTACTAGTAATGGCGGTGATCTGCGATTTTTAGCGAAACTGTGACATTGCGGTGGACAGATTGGACACTTGACACTTGACACTTTTTTGGGACCAGTGACATTTATACAGCGATCTGTGCTATAAAAATGCACTGATTACTGTGTAAATGTCACTGTCAGGAAAGGGTTTAAATGTGTTCCCTGGGAGGTGTTTCTAACTGGGGGGATGGGGACTGACTGGAGGAGGAGAGAGATCTCTGTTCCTAATCACTAGGAACAGCAGATCTGTCTCTCCTCTCCTGTCAGAATGGGGATCTGTCTGTTTACATTGACAGATCCCCGTTCTGGCTCTATGGAGCGATCGCGGGTGGCCAGCTGACATTGCGGCCAACGGCCACGCACAGGTCCTTTTATACTCCTATATACATGTATAGAGCCATGACAGGTCCATTTTGGTTATCATGATATAAAATAATGAATATGGGGGCATTTTGGTGGGCGTGATTTTTCTTTTGGGGGGGGGGCAGCATTTCATTCTTGGTACCAGGCAGCACAATGTCTTGGGCCGGCACTGGTAGGAGTCGTTTGTAAGTTGGATGTTTGAAAGTAGGGGCCTGCCGTATATACTCTGCTGAAACTTGCCCCTTAGATGTTGGTGTTGCCACAACACTGTGAGCCCTCACAGTTACTCTTGGTGGGCGCTGGAACGCCCTGCTTGAACTATTATATCAGGAATTGTAATTACATGCCATTGTTGAACAGTGGTAGGAAAAATTGGGCCTTTGGTGGTGGTGCTGGTGCTACAACACTGTCAGCCCTCACAGTTACTCTTGGTGGGCGCATGAATGGGCCCTACTGTAAATTATTAGATCAAGAATTGTAATTGCATGCCCCTGTTGAAGAGGGGCAGAAAAATTGGGCCTTTGGTGGTGGTGGTGGTGGTGGTGTTGCCACAACACTGTAAGCCCTCACAGTTACTCTTGGTGGGCGCTGTGAATTATTACATCAAGAATTGTAATTACATGCCCCTGTTGAATAAGGGCAGAAAAATTGGGCCTTAGGCACTGGTGCCACAACACTGCAACCCCTCACAGATACTGTACTTGGAGCACAGCAATGAGCCCTGTTGCAAAGTATTGCATCAAAAATTGTAATTACACACCCCTGTTAAACAGGGGCAGAAAAATTGGGCCTTAGGTACTGGTGCCACAACACTGCAACCCCTCACAGATACTGTACTTGGAGCACAGCAATGATGGATATACAGGTGTATACTGTGCCACTAACTCCTGCAGATGCCTGTCTTATAGAACACCAATGACGGGTATATACAGGTGTATACTGTGCCACTAACTCCTGCAGATGCCTGTATTTGAGAACAGCAATGACGGATATACAGGTGTATACTGTGCCACTAACTCCTGCAGATGCCTGTATTTGAGAACAGTAATGACGGATATACAGGTGTATACTGTGCCACTAACTCCTGCAGATGCTGTATTTGAGAACAGCAATGACGGATATACAGGTGTATACTGTGCCACTAACTCCTGCAGATGCTGTATTTGAGAACAGCAATGACGGATATACAGGTGTATACTGTGCCACTAACTCCTGCAGATGCCTGTATTATAGAACACCAATGACGGGTATATACAGGTGTATACTGTGCCACTAACTCCTGCAGATGCCTGTATTTGAGAACAGCAATGACAGATATACAGGTGTATACTGTGCCACTAACTCCTGCAGATGCTGTATTTGAGAACAGCAATGACGGATATACAGGTGTATACTGTGCCACTAACTCCTGCAGATGCCTGTATTATAGAACACCAATGACGGGTATATACAGGTGTATACTGTGCCACTAACTCCTGCAGATGCCTGTATTATAGAACACCAATGACGGGTATATACAGATGTATACTGTGCCACTAATTCCTGCAGATGCCTGTATTTGAGAACAGCAATGACGGATATACAGGTGTATACTGTGCCACTAACTCCTGCAGATGCTGTATTTGAGAACAGCAATGACGGATATACAGGTGTATACTGTGCCACTAACTCCTGCAGATGCCTGTATTATAGAACACCAAAGACGGGTATATACAGGTGTATACTGTGCCACTAACTCCTGCAGATGCCTGTATTATAGAACACCAATGACGGGTATATACAGGTGTATACTGTGCCACTAATTCCTGCAGATGCCTGTATTTGAGAACAGCAATGACGGATATACAGGTGTATACTGTGCCACTAACTCCTGCAGATGCTGTATTTGAGAACAGCAATGACGGATATACAGGTGTATACTGTGCCACTAACTCCTGCAGATGCCTGAGAAAATAAAACAGAACATAGAACACACTGTCCCTGTCTATGTATCTCTTTCCCTGCACGCCAACTGTGCCACTAACTCCTGCAGATGCCTGTATTTGAGAACAGCAATGACGGATATACAGGTGTATACTGTGCCACTAACTCCTGCAGATGCCTGAGAAAATAAAACAGAACATAGAACACACTGTCCCTGCCTATGTATCTCTTTCCCTGCACGCCAACTGTGACACTAACTCCTGCAGATGCCTGTATTTGAGAACAGCAATGACGGATATACAGGTGTATACTGTGCCACTAACTCCTGCAGATGCCTGAGAAAATAAAACAGAACATAGAACACACTGTCCCTGCCTATGTATCTCTTTCCCTGCATGCCAACACACTACACAAGGCCGCCGCGCTGGCAGCCTTTTATAGTGTGGGGCGTGTACTAAACCCCCCTGAGCTATAATTGGCCACAGGCATCCTGCCTGTGGCCAATTATGGCTCTCCTCGCTGCTGGCGCTGTGATTGGCCAAGCATGCGGGGTCACAGTGCATGCTTGGCCAATCACAGCGCCGGGATTGCACTGTGATGGCGCAGTGTATTGTGGGCCGTTCGCGTCACTCGAATTTGGCGCGAACGGCCCAAATCGTTCGATCTTCGTCGAACGATCAAACAGCCGATATTCGAGTCGAATGTATGTTCGACTCGAACACGAAGCTCATCCCTACTCCTGAGTATGGCGATATCACACGTGTGAGACTTTTTCACAGCCTGGCCACATAGAGAGGCCCAATATGTAGGGAGCACCGTTAGGTGTTCTAGGGACATAAATTTCACATTTCATTTCTTGACTACCTATTACAATTTTGAAGGCTCTGGAGCACCAGGACAATGGAAATGCCCAAAAAATTACCCCATTTTGGAAAGCAAACACCCCAAAACATAATATAGGAGGCATAATGAGTCTTTTGAACATGTCATTTTTTTCCCACCAGTTTTTGGAAAATGTGGAAAGAAAAGTAAAACGCATTTTGTTTTACACAAAGTTGTCAATTTATAAGATATTTCTAACACATAGCATGTACATAGAAAAAATTACACCCCGAAATACATTCTGCTACTCCTTCTGAGTGGCTATTCCTCGTGACTCCTCCTGTGGCATGGATGAGGCACGGATGAGCACTTATATGGCATGGATGTGGCATGGATGAGCACTGATGAGGCATGGATGAGGTATGGGTGAGCACTATTGTGGCACGGATGAGGCATGGATGAGCACTGATGTGGCATGGATGAGCACTGATGTGGCATGGATGTAGCATGGATGTGGCATGGATGAGCACTAATGTGGCATGGATGTGGCACAGATGAGCACTGATGTGGCATGGATGAAGCACTGATGTGGCATGGATATGGCACGGATGAGCACTAATGTGGCATGGATGAGGCACGCATGAGCACTGATGTGGCATTGATGTGGCACGGATGAGCACTGATGTGGCATAAATGTGGCATGGATGAGCACGGATAAGCACTGATGAGGCACGGATGAGCACTGATGTGGCATGGATGAGGCATGGATGGTCTCAGATGAGCACTGATGTGGCATGAATAAGCACTGATGTGGCATAGATGTGGCATGGAAGAGCACAGATGAGTACTGATGAGGCACGGATGAGCTCCCACACAGCATATGCATACTTGCAACTACACTCCAAAACACATTCTGCTACTCCTCCTGAGTAAGAGGGATGCAGGACTTAGTCACGTTTAGAAGGTGGCAACGAATAGAGTTTTTGTGTGTCTTACCCGTTTTTTCAAATCACGTAAGAGGAAAACAGTTAGTTCCTCAGGTATCTCAATATCACAAAATTTTTGAGTAATCCTTCGGACCTCTGTCCAATAGTCTTCTACTCTGGGGCATGACCAGAAGACATGCAGTAATGTCCCCTGCTCATTCCGGCAGCGCTAGCATCTGTCCGAGATGTTCGGGTAATATGGAAAAGGGCCGGAGTTCAATACCATTGAGAAAAGATCTTTTAATTTGTTTACTGTATTTTTGTATAGATTGAGGTTTCAATGGAATGGATTATATTAGCTCGCTGTTCCTCTGTAAACATTATATCCAGATCCAACTCCCATTTCTGAAAGATTGGTAACTGGAAATTTTCAGAAGGTGTTACCAATATAGTGTATATCTTTGCGATAGTGTGAGATAGTAGTTCTCTCTCCATACAGTATTCCTTGAAAAGGAGTGAATTGCACTCAAAAACATCAGGGGCCGTTAGAGTATATAAGAAATGTCTCAATTAAGCTGCTCTCCAAAAATCCAATTGATACTGGCCCGTTCCTGAGGTCAACATTTGAAATGTGGGCCATTCCCCAGATGTTATAAAATGAGAGGCCTGGTATAACCCCCAGTCCATCAGTCCATTAAAAGCCCCCCCCCCCGGCCCGGTGCGAATTGTGGGTTCCCCAAAATGGGGAACAATGGAGATTCTAATGTTGAGCACTTACCCCTAGAGAAAAGCCCTAACATTGTTGCAAAGATGGAAGGTCTCTGTAACACCAAGGGGCCCTTTCTAGCGAAACACTGCTCTGTGCTGGTTCCAGCTTTGGCCAAGTTTTTATGTCCTCGTGCCTACACCAATCTATCAGGCGGCCCAAATGGGTGGCCTGGTAATATTTTTACAAGTCGGGTACGGCCACTCCTCTGTGTTGTTTGGGAAGAGTCAACAGGGATCTTCTGATCCTTGGGTGCTTGTATGCCCAAATGAATCCAGTAAAGCGTGTGTATATCCGTTTAACCACTTCAGCCCTGGACCATTTGGCTGGCCAAAGACCAGAGCACTTTTTGCGATTCGACACTGCGTCGCTTTAGCTGACAATTGCGCGGTCGTACGACGTGGCTTCCAAACAAAATTGAGGTAAATTTTTTCCCAAAAATAGAGCTTTCTTTTGGTGGTATTTGATCACCTCTGTGTTTTTTTATTTTTTGCGCTATAAACAAAAATAGAGCGACAATTTTGAAAAAAAAGCAATATTTTTACTTTTTGCTATAATAAATAACCCCAAAAAAACATAAAAAAAAAAAGAAAATGTTTTCCTCAGTTTAGGCCGATACGTATTCTTCTACATATTTTTGGTAAAAGAAATCGCAATAAGAGTTTATTGATTGGTTTGCGCAAAAGTTATAGCGTCAACAAAATAGGGGATAGTTTTATGGCATTTTTATTATTAATGGCGGCGATCAGCGATTTTTTTTTTTATGCGACATTATGGCAGACACATTGGACACTTTTGGCGCTATTTTGGGACCATTCACATTTATACAGCGATCAGTGCTATAAAAATGCCTTGATTACTGTGTAAATGTGACTGGCAGTGAAGTGGTTAACCAGGAGGGGGTGCTGAAGGGGTTAAGTGTGTCCTAGGGATGTGTTCTAACTGTAGGGGGGATGGGCTACGTGTGACATGACACTGATGACCGCTCCCAATCACAGGGAGCTGTGGTCAGTGTCCTTGTCACTAGGCAGAATGGGGAAATGCTTGTTTACATCAGCATTTCCCCTTTCTTCCTCTCCGTGAGAAGATCGCGGAACTCCCGGCGGACATCGAGTCCTCGGGAGCCGCGGTCAGACTCACAGAGCTTGCGGCTCGCGCAACCCCGGGCCTTGCAGGTGATGTAAATATACATTGATCTGCCCAGCCGTGCCATTCTACCGACGTATATAGTCATGCAGCGGTCGGCAAGGGGTTAAAATATTGCATTGGTATGCCTATAGGTATAGCCTGAAACAAGTATAGAAACTTTGGTAGTATGTTCATTTTGATACTATTACACCTCCCAAACCAAGAGTGGAGCCCCTTATGCCACCTTTCCAGGAGGGTCTGCACCTCCTGAAAGAGTGGTAAAAAGTTTAACTCAAATATTCGCGAGAGGTCTACTGCAATCAAGGTTCCGAGATACTTCAGAGCAGGATCCGTCCATTTGAACTTATAGCTTGTTTTTAGTGATTTCATTTGATCGTTAGGGACCGCCAATCCCATCGCCTGTAACTTAGAAAGGTTAATCTTGAAATAAGATAGAGTGCTTTAAGTCTCCATCTCCTGACGAAGATTAGGAAGGGATATTCTTGGATTTGTTAATGCAAAGAGCATGTCATCGGTATTGTATTGTATTCTGTAATGCAAGGACCTTGGAGAAAAGTTTCAGGTCTGTATTTAAAAGTGAAATTAAAAGTGAAATTGGCCTATAACTCCCGCATTGTGTAGGGTCTTTATCCTCTTTTGCAATCACCGTGATAAGGGCTTTCAAAGATTCCGCATGAAAGGAAATCGAGTTGCCTAATCCATTGAACATCTTCACAAGGTATGGCCCCAGAATAGGTAACAGAAGTTTGTAATAAAATACGGTAAGACCATCTGGGCCAGGTGCCTTACCCGCCTTTGTCGCATTTGTTTCCAAATCAGACAATGTGATTGACTGGATTTGTTTCCACATTTTGTCTCTCATAGTTGAGGTATACCTATGATGACAATTACAGGCCTCTCTCATCTTTTTAAGTGGGAGAACTTGCACAATTGGTGGCTGACTAAATACTTTTTTGCCCCACTGTATATATGCTAATAAAGATGTTAACTTTGCTTCCCTTTCACGTTTTATCCTGGTTCCCTGTTTAATCAAGACCCCTCGAATCACTGCTTTATGTGCCTCCCAAATCACTCCAGGGGTGCATTCCAATGTATTATTCGTTTGAAAATACCATGTTGCCTCTCTGAACCACCTCCATAACAACCGGGTCCTGAAAGAGGCTCTCATTAAGTTTCCACATGGCCAAGTCTGCTCGATTAATATCTGAGTTCTTATATTTAAAAAAAATTGACGTGTGGTCTGACCACGTGTTCAAACTGATATTGGCTTCTGCAACACAGTGTAGCTGATTGTGGGGTATGAAGAAAAAATCTATTTGAGAGTATACCGTATGCGGTAAAGATAAAAAGGAGTCGTTTCTTTCCCACGAGTGGAGGAGACGCCACAAGTCTACTAGTCTTGCTCCATGAAGTGACTGAGAGATCCGCTTCCTGAGACCCGATATTACTGACGAAGATCCCGTTGAGGTGTCTTCTCTAGGATTCCCCCTACTTCCCCTCCCATCCCCCGTCTGCATTCCCTCAAAACTCCAGTCCATCCTTACCACAGCACCCAGAACAATCCCCCTTACTTACCCCCCCCTCTCATTACCCTCAAATTCACTCCAAACCTGCCTCAAATTCACTCCTGTCACTGAGAGACCAAGGGACTTTGAAATTTAGTTTGCCAGGTAGTATTTGTCCTGGCTAATTGTTAGGAGATCCACTGATTTCCCCCTAATTCTGGAATTGCTGCACTTCTCTCTTCTGTCACTAGGTGGCATTGTGGCTGCTGACATTATATAGACAAGGGCATAGCAAGGACAGATCATGAATGGATGGGGTGTCTCAGCCAATAGGCAAGGGTTTATTAAAGTCCCTTGGCCTGCTGGGAGGGCCTATGTATTTGGTTCGAGTCAGGTGATCAGGGTTCTGTGCCACCTGGACGCCTGTCTGGGTGAACGTATGTTATGTCACCCCGGGCTGCTAGGCCGAAAGCCTGAGGCCTATCCTGGGGACACCTGGCTGCTAGGCTGTCTGAGGCCTATCCAGGAGCAGGAGAAGCAGCATAGGGTTGGGACTGCAGGATTGGAGTCCAACCGAGTTGTAAAGGTTCAGCCGGACGGGGAATGAGTTGTGGTCAGAGGTAGAGGGGAAGCTGTCGCCACTAAGGTACCATCCACCTTGTTACCGGAGACTACTGTGAGTAAGCTGAAGCAAGTACTTGAGCAGTCTTCTCACCAGCCGGGGACGGTGAAGAAGTGGGAAAGCATCAGCAAGTGCCAAGCCAGGGACCCAGCAGGATAGTGGGGGTGATGCTTGAGGAGTATACAGCGGGATAGCTGTGGAAGAGCTCAGGGGATCCAGTGATGACTGGGATCTCAGTGAGTGAAGCTCTACAGTGGGATACTGTGAGATAAGTAAAGGACTGTTCTGTGTTACCAAGAGTTATGTACAAGTACCGTTAGTGAATGTTGCAAGATTAGTTGCCATGGGAGACAGAAGTCCTACCTTTACAGAAGCGTTATCTGGCTGGAGGCCTTCCACTGTATAGATGTCTACCTATAGAAGTCTTGGAGTCTGCTAATTACCATTGCATCTACTCAAGGGTGTCCTGGCCCTAACCCTCTCTCCCAAAGTTCTGTTACAATAAATCTCTGTTACAATAAATCTCTTGTTCGCATTCAAAAAATGACTGGCACCCATCATTTTTTCTTGCATTACACCCATCATGCCTGGTAACCCACTCTACGAGTACGGATGTCAGCTCTCCCTAACCCTTGAGGTCACCATTAGACCTTGCTACATCAGTAAAGCATAAAAAGTACAGAATGGAGAGACATCAAGTCCCTGAAGCACTAAGGGTGGGGGGCGGGGTTCCCCCAGGAATATAACTACGTTTTTTGTTGTTTAAATCTATTTTTTTTTTTTTTTTTTTGTTTTTTCTTAGTATTGGATGGTATTGATTCTAGAAGATGCAGGGGACTAACTAAAGGACATATCAGTAACTTAAGATTCCCTCCACTCTGGAAAGATGAAAAAGGGAAAATAAATGAGGGGGGGGGGTGGAAGGGAAGGGGGAGGAAATTATATAAAGATCAAACCAAATAAAGTTTATTTTCCAGAAAGAGGGAAGCACTATTGAAGCTGTAGGAGACACAAGAAGGTGGATTCACCCATTTATAAGGCCTTTTTTTTTTTCTGAATCGAAGTGGGAGAACTGATTAAGAGGATAGGGAGGAAGGAGGGGGGTGAGGGGAACAGGAAATTTGTATTTTTTTGGATGGTTTTATAATAAACACTGATATTTATTTTACTCTAGTCCATTAATTTATATTTTATTACCGTATTTATCGGCGTATAACACGCACCTTCACTTTAAGAGGGTAGTTTCAGGAAAAATAATACAATTTGAAATAAGGAACTTTGAAGCAATATAAGGGTCAGTGCCCATATGCAGCCTGATCAATGCCTATCTGCAGCCCCACAAGTGCCATCGATGCAGCCTCACCAGTTCACATCAATGCAGACTCACAAATGCCATCAATGCAGGAGCCTCACCATTGCCATCAATTCAGCAGTGTCACCATTGCCATCAATGGAGCAGTCTCACCATTGCCATCAATGGAGCAGCATCAACATTGCCATCAATGGAGCAGCATCAACATTGCCATCAGTGCAGCCTGATTGATGCCCATCTGCAGCCCTGGAGGGGACAGGAAAGGGGGCGGGACAAGCACCGACAGATTACATACAGTGAGAATCTCCTATGATAGACAGAACAGTGGTTCAATGGCGGCCCAGGAGATGGGACTTCCTATTACAGAGGCTGCCAAGTAAACAGGAGATTATCACTGTATGTGATCTGATGGCGCTCGTCCGGCCCCCCTCCCTGTTCCCTCCCTGTCCCCTCCGAGGCAGCTAAAATTTAAGTATCGGCGTATAACACACACACGCTATTTGCACCCAATTTTAAGGGTGAAAAAGTGAGTGTTATATGCCAATAAATACAGTAATTCGTTTTATGTCTAGGACAATTTTTTCGGTATAAATTCATGTATTTGTTAGTAAATGTTCACTTGTGCTCTGGCATCTGCTGTGTCCTTGCTGTGCCTGCAATCATCAGAGAAGCCAGTATATTTTTTAACTACAGAACCTCACTGTGGGGCAAGCAGACTGGCAGAGATGTCTGATATATGACATGTATCTGGTTGTAGCTGTGAGTGGCGATGTGAGAATCCATTGGCATCTATCAAAATACATTTGTAGAATTCTTGCTGCAATTAGCGGGATACATGATCTCAGTCTGGAACAAGCCCGCGACATAAACCTTCTCCTTCTGGTCTAGCTCTGTTAATAAATGTATGCAGACAATCCTTCAAAGCATCTCTAATTAACTGGGCAATTGGCCAAACACATTGTTTGCCAATAGATGCATCCCATGGTGTCATAATGGTGTTTAAATTACATTTAGCACAATGTCGCTATCAATTTCTTTGTGGACTTTAATAGATCTGAATCTGTCCAGCATATAAGGATGCTCTTTTATTTAAATGATGATGATTACTGCATAATTTCATTTTAGCAATGCTCAGAAAAGTAACAAAGCGTAAAGAAAATGTACAGTAATACTACAATGCAATGTGTATACCTTTAGAGTGGACCTAGCATTATGTATTTTTCCATGGTAAGTGCATACATGGTAATTGGTAAATAATATGAGTATAATACAGATTTTTATTTCAGCTCACAGTGATGTGAACAAGCTTTTATGTGACTTTGTCTCCAAAAGGATGGCACCATTTTTGTTTAGGCATCATCCAGTGTCAGCATCTACTTTCTGAATTAAAATGCTGGTTCAGAGACTGCACAATCATGTAAATTCTGGTTCCTGTGCATGTTCTTGTTGTGAAATAAAAAAGCCCCTATTGCAGGCTCTCACCTTGATACAAAGTTATGGCGTAGAGTTTCTGTGATCACTGGTGGAGACTGAGAAAATGTTCCATCTTGCCTGCAGCAGGATGGTGACAACATCTCAATCTAGAGAAAGTCACTTGATGAGAGCAAAGGCATTGTTTTTAATTTAAAAAAAAGCTTTTTTGAAAAATGATACTGGTGCTATTGTTTTAGGAATGTATTCATACAGATTTTAAAAGGCTAAGTCACTTTTTTGAAAAAAATAATAAAATAACATATTTTTTCACATGAGGCTGCAGAGTATTGAATTCACGTTCATTAGATGGCGGGTGCAACATCAGGCTGCTGCAGACACTGCTCATACCTCTGTACGGGTTTTCTGTTTGAAAGCTGGAGGAAGTGTCAGTGGATTACAACGGCACTCATCAGCGTCCTCAGTCCATTGTAGTTTCTTCAATCACAGATTCCTGTAAATGAATGATGAGGCTGTGTGGGCGGAGCTGATTTTAAGATGTGACAGCAGCTGCAAGAGGGAGGAACCCCCGCCCGCTGTTATCGGTAAATAGGGGGGAGCTAAGGGGGAGAGGGGGGCCCTTTGTACATGTTACATCCTAAATACAGGTGCAAATTGTAACATGTTCCGAAGTTGAATATATCCTTTAACATTAGTAAAAGATCAACGTTACTGCATAGTTTTAAGAACATTGATGCTAACAATGCTTCAAGTGGAATTGCGGTCAAAAATCTAAATCTCCTCTTTATTTGTTTGTTAAATAACATAAACGTTTGTATTAAACACCTTTTGGATTGCTGAATGCCTGATTAGAAAGAATTGTCTAATGCAGACATTGAGCTACCCTCCTCTCTGTGACCGACAACGCTTGCCCTGCGTAGTGGAATGTGCTAGCCTTGCCCCGCTCCTCCCTTCCCAGCCCCGTTCCTCCCTTCCCAGCCCGCTCCTCCATCCCAGAACCACTCCCCCCTTCCAGTGCCGCACCATCTGTGTCTTCCCATCCACCGGCCACAGAGCAGCAGGCGAACGTCACTTCCAAAATTGACGGCACCAGCTCTGTATGTACACATCCACTTGCTGGCATTTGATTCCGAAAGCAGAGGCTTGCAGTGACGTGATAGGGAAGAAATCATCCCAAACAAAGGTGCAAATTTTTTTTTTTTTTAGTTTTGGGCATATCAATCAATTTTCATTACAATAATTATTGCTGGAACTATTTAGAACTACATCGGTTTACCACCCCAGCAAGGTCCCACACGTGATCATATAGATGGGCCACTGCTGCTTACAACCCCATTGAGGGGTATTTATGCTGCTGATAATACATTTGCTTCACTATGGAGAAACCTTGAGAAATATTATGGAGTGACTGTTGGAGAGCATGTAGACAAGAAGTGGATGCAAGTGATCGGCTGTTCAACAATGGATAAACAAATTGTGAAATTGTAATTTTATTTAACAAATGGGGATTGTTTATATCATTGTCATTCTATTAGATTTTACATATACTTCAAAATAGGTATTCACTAAAATACATTTCAATTTTGTGTTTTTTGAAAGAACTATTTCCTGGCTCAACAGTTAAAAATAAAGGTTGGGATGATCAGCTGTAGCCATGTGCTTGGATAGAGGCAGAAAGTGATTTAGGACACTGTGCTGCAGTGCTTTCTGTGCCTTCCAATGGACTTCAGCTGAATGTGTTAACACTACCTCGGCTCCATGCACAAGAGGGAGCTGACAAGCAGGAGGAGCTCAACAGACTCGATGGGTGGCAGCATAGAATCATGGGAGATGGACTTTGGTAAATACATTTTACCTTGGCATCTAATGGACAATTGGACTTCAATTCCCAATGCAAGCTGGGTATAAAGAGAGAGGTGTATTTTTCCAGGCTGAATATCAAGGGATTTATTCCATGCTGCAAGGACACCAAGGTGTCCACAACACAGCTCCTGAGTGCACATCAACCTGCTACAAGCCTGTGGCCGTGTGCTGAGGAACAGAGTTGATCCAGGCAGATCCAGAAGTGAGCTGACATCTGAACAGCAGGACCACTGTTGCTGTATCGCTGGGACTAGTGAAAGGACACTGCTGCCATTAACCTATTGCTGCTAGCAGAGACTGAGCATAAAGGGACTGGCCATCTAATTATCAGCATTATTAACTGCATGCAGACTTTACTGGGACTGTCACTGTGCTCATGTACACCACCGTAAAGACTGGGCCCCAACGCTAGCCAGCTGAATATCTAGGGCTAAAGATAGTTGCTTTAAAAGAACTTTGCCTATTTACAGAGGAGTTATCACAGTATTGATTATCATTGCTGTTACTGTTTTCTGATGCCATTCCTTTTTGCTGATTTTTTGGATTACCAGGTTTACTTTAATTTAGCTGCATAGAACTTAATTTTATGCTGCTATAGCCTAGTGATCATGATGTCTAATAAACTAATCCTTTACTTACTAATTTTTTTGCATACTGCTGTTTACTGCATCCCATGACCATATCTTGGGTTCATTTACCACTAACCAGTCTGATGTTTGCTCTTTGATCCTGAACCTTAGTTGTGGGCAGGGTAACAACAGTATATTTGTGTTCCAAGTAGCAGTGCAGTATCAATTTGATTAACCTGGTGTGCCAGTGGGGCTGATGATGTTCTCAGAATTGAGGCAGAAGAACAGAAAACCCAATATACCAAGTGTCTCTTGAGGGGGCAGCACTATAAAACGATTTAGTCAGAGTCCAGCTGTCATTTTTTAAAAGCAGCTTAGAAAATAAAACAAGACTCTGCTAGGTTGGTATATAGATTGTGGCTAGTTTTTCTTTCCTTTGAGGTAAACATATCAGATTTGCTGACAGCAGTTCCGATATTATTCCCCAATCCTCTCCAGACATTTCATATGATTAACCACGAACTTGATCTTTTTCCTGGAGTGGATATATCCTTAATACATCTTGTCTGGCTGGCCTCAGGTGTCAGAATTTCTAGTTTATTACATGCAGCACACATTGACTTTCCCTGAGGAGTCAATGGACTGGAAGAGTCCGAAATGTAAATTACCAACTTCAATCATCTGACAAGCACTGCGCATTTCAATAACAGCCAACAAAGCGCCCATCTTCTCCATGGACAGCAGATATGTCTGAGCTTGGCAGCAGGTGCACTACTCTGAAAAGAATATTATCCATGCAGAAGGAAATCCATATAAGAGATGATGGAAAGATACAATGTTATCCTCTCTGTGTCCTTTCATACATGACTCTGTCTGTTTCATCACATAGACACACATATCTTCACATTACAATCATGTGTACATCATGGCTGGATAGATACAGGTCCTTCTCAAAAAATTAGCATATTGTGATAAAGTTCATTATTTTCTGTAATGTACTGATAAACATTAGACTTTCATATATTTTAGATTCATTACACACAACTGAAGTAGTTCAAGCCTTTTCTTGTTTTAATATTGATGATTTTGGCATACAGCTCATGAAAACCCAAAAATCCTATCTCAAAAAATTAGCATATTTCATCCGACCAATAAAAGAAAAGTGTTTTTAATACAAAAAAAGTCAACCTTTAAATAATTATGTTCAGTTATGCACTCAATACTTGGTCGGGAATCCTTTTGCAGAAATGACTGCTTCAATGCGGCTTGGCATGGAGGCAACCAGCCTGTGGCACTGCTGAGGTGTTATGGAGGCCCAGGATGCTTCGATAGCGGCCTTAAGCTCATCCAGAGTGTTGGGTCTTGCGTCTCTCAACTTTCTCTTCCCAATATCCCACAGATTCTCTATGGGGTTCAGGTCAGGAGAGTTGGTAGGCCAATTGAGCACAGTAATACCATGGTCAGTAAACCATTTACCAGTGGTTTTGGCACTGTGAGCAGGTGCCAGGTCGTGCTGAAAAATGAAATCTTCATCTCCATAAAGCTTTTCAGCAGATGGAAGCATGAAGTGCTCCAAAATCTCCTGATAGCTAGCTGCATTGACCCTGCCCTTGATAAAACACAGTGGACCAACACCAGCAGCTGACATGGCACCCCAGACCATCACTGACTGTGGGTACTTGACACTGGACTTCAGGCATTTTGGCATTTCCCTCTCCCCAGTCTTCCTCCAGACTCTGGCACCTTGATTTCCGAATGACATGCAAAATTTGCTTTCATCCGAAAAAAGTACTTTGGACCACTGAGCAACAGTCCAGTGCTGCTTCTCTGTAGCCCAGGTCAGGCGCTTCTGCCGCTGTTTCTGGTTCAAAAGTGGCTTGACCTGGGGAGTGCGGCACCTGTAGCCCATTTCCTGCACACGCCTGTTCACGGTGGCTCTGGATGTTTCTACTCCAGACTCAGTCCACTGCTTCCGCAGGTCCTCCAAGGTCTGGAATCGGTCCTTCTCCACAATCTTCTTCAGGGTCCGGTCACCTCTTCTCGTTGTGCAGCGTTTTCTGCCACACTTTTTCCTTCCCACAAACTTCCCACTGAGGTGCCTTGATACAGCACTCTGGGAACCGCCTATTCGTTCAGAAATTTCTTTCTGTGTCTTATCCTCTTGCTTGAGGGTGTCAATGATGGCCTTCTGGACAGCAGTCAGGTCGGCAGTCTTACCCATGATTGCGGTTTTGAGTAATGAACCAGGCTGGGAGTTTTTAAAAGCCTCAGGAATCTTTTGCAGGTGTTTAGAGTTAATTAGTTGATTCAGATGATTAGGTTAATAGCTCGTTTAGAGAACCTTTTCATGATATGTTAATTTTTTGAGATAGGATTTTTGGGTTTTCATGAGCTGTATGCCAAAATCATCAATATTAAAACAAGAAAAGGCTTGAACTACTTCAGTTGTGTGTAATGAATCTAAAATTTATGAAAGTCTAATGTTTATCAGTACATTACAGAAAATAATGAACTTTATCACAATATGCTAATTTTTTGAGAAGGACCTGTAGATAAATAAATAGATAACTAGATAGATAGATAGATAGATAGATCTGTCTATCTATCTTTCTATCTATCAATCGACCGATAGATAAATAGAGAGATAGGGTTCCCCTGCTGACTCCTCATTCTGCAAATGCTAGTTACCTGGCTGTCATGATGACTATCCTGCTTCAGTACTTTGAGACACTTTGAGTCACTGAACCATCAACCTGTCTATGCATTCATCTATGTCGAAGCCATTTGTTTGTGCGTCTACCTACCTATGATAGTCACATTCTGTATCTATCTATGGTCAAGCTCCAGTACCTATTTGTATCTACAGTATCTATCTATGATATACAGTATCTATTCAGGGTCGGTCGGTCTATCTATCTATCTATCTATCTATCTATCTATCTATCTATCTATCTATCTATCTATCTATCTTCTTTACTTCATTGTGTTTTTCTCTATGTACCTGTGGCTAGCTATCTATCATTCTATCTATCTATCTATCTATTTAAAAATTATATATTTTTTTCTATTCTATTCCTTTATTTTCTACTCTGTTTTATTCTCTTTGGAAATTGGAAAACAATTCGAATTAGAAATTTTTTAGAATTCAAAAATTGTTACTATTCGAAATTGATTTGAAAAACTTTTCGAATCGATTTGAATTAGAAAAATGTGAATCGCTTCAAAAACAATAAACAAAACGAATTCTGAAAACGAATTAAACGGATGAAACTAATTTAACTAAACAAATTTATTTAAATAACGAAACAAAACATTTTTTCGTTCTGCACATGTCTAAGATAAAAAAAAAAAAAAATAGGAAAACACTGCGCTAGATAGAAAATATAAATAAAACCAGTGAAGGTGGAAAGCTACACAATGATGGTAGAATAAAGAGCGGCCGGTACCAAAAATTGGATACAAAAATTCAGAAGAACTGATAATAAAAAAGTACAGCAATATAAATTAACACAATAGTATAATCATGTGCATATCTTTAGTGAATAAACATGATGAATGTGAATGTAAAATTGAAAAAAATGACTAACAATCAAAGAGCATATATAAAGTCATAAACTGTGTACATTGAATACAACTTAACATGTGAAATAGTAAATTTACGATAGGGAAAAAAAAGGGAAAGAGCTGTGAGAATAATGTGAATAAAATCCCACAACAATACGGCTGATAAGTGAATCACAAGTGGAGATGTAGTAATTCAAGCAAAATCAGTCCTTATTAAGTGTGTCTATAATGGTACAAGGAGAGAAAACTTGTAATGGAAGAGTCTTCATCCACCAGAAAGGCACCCAATGTGCTATAGTAATCTCCTTACCCCAACTATGTGACCACTATTACGGCGGTTTCTTCACGCACAGGGATTTAAGGTCTCCCTCTAGACTCAGCCTTACCAGTGCCGCGACCCCTTGATAAAATTTCCTAAGTTGTGGGGACCCCTAACAGTAAAATTATTTTTGTAGCGTGGGTTGTCAGCACCCAAGGCAAGTAATTTTCGCCCCTAACCCACGGTCATTTAGCACTCCCTGAGTCCCTTCCACTCGTACAATATTAAAACCCCTTCTGGAACATTTTAGGATGAACGACTCTTTTTCTTTGTTCTCCTTTCTTTCCCTTTTTTCTCTCTATCCTAATTTCTTGTTTTTTCCCCCCATCCCTCTCTCTAGCCATCTTTCTTGTTCTTTCTCTCCCTTTTTCTTTGTTCCTCCCCCTCTTTTCCTCTCCCTTCCATGTTTTATTCCATCTTTTACTCCTTGGTGGGGGGGGGGGTGGGATGAGTGGCAGTGCTGGGGGGAGTTGGAATGTGTGGCAGTGCTGGGGGGAGTTGGGATGAGTGGCAGTGCTGGTCATCTGCTGATCTGAGAACTGTAGTGGGGACTTTTAATGGCAACTATAACCACAGGTAGTGTTACTCACTCTGTCTCCGGCTTCACTGTGTCTCCGACTTTGTGGTGTCTCGTAGCAGTGACACCTATGCCGAAATCAGGAGATAGGGTCTCCTCCAGCCCCTCCCACTTCATATTCCTCACCAGTCAGCTGACCCCTAGTCTCTTCCCCCCAGCCATGCCATGAACTGAATTGGCAACTGTGAAGAGGCTGAGTGGGCAGCCACAGGCTCCAGGAACATCCCAGCTGGGCGGCCACAGGTTCCAGGAACAGCCCAGCTGGGGGCTGCAAGAAGGCTGAGAGAGCAATGCAGGCTTCAGGAACAGCCCAGGATTTGTGACCCCTGGCAAATCGTCATTCGACCCCCGAGGGCGTCCCGACCCCCAGGTTGAGAACCACTGCTCTAGACCCACTGTGGATGATTGGAATAGCCGGGGATGATGTCTAGTGTATTACATGTAGGTTAAATCTGATTCTTAAACTTCCAACTAAATTAGATGCCACAAAGATAGATCTATGAAAGCTCCCAATGTTCGGCCATCAGTGGAAGTCAGTCTCCAGTTACAACTCCTGCTCCATTCGATGACCCTGTCAAGGCAGACTGATTGTGGCTCTCAGAAATAGTTTTTGGCAGTAGAAGGTAGGCAGCTTCCAGGGGTCCTGACGTCAGGAAGGAAGTAGCACATCCATGATGAGGATGGTATTCACCTTTTTCTTTAAATTTCAGCAGTCAGTTTACAGTTCATCGGTTTAAGATTCAACTTCATGCAGCAGAAATTCTCTAACCTCACTCTTCCTTAGGATAAGAAACTATTACCCAAAGTCTTTAAATGCGCAGCATGCGTCCACTCAGTCATGTATCCCTCAGGCTTTTCTCATGTGTGGAAGTCGGGAAACCCTGAAGTCAGGTATCCTGTGAGCCTTGGATCATTTTTCAGATATGAGCTGGAAACTGATAACCTGGTCGGGGCCGGCTGTGAACACTCCGCTCCTCACGTACACTGCAGCACACGCGCACTTGGCGGAAGGTACTCGCCGAGAGACACAAGCTCGGAGAAGACCTCTTCTTCGCATGCTGCGCATTTAAAGTCCTTCAGGTTCCTCGGTGCAAGTGGAAGGCTATTTGGAGAAAAAGGCCCAGGCTTCTGGCCTAAAGTCACAGGAGCTCAAGCAGCAGTTCAACTTGCTGGGCGGGCGGTGTCCAAAGAGAAAGAACTGGGCTCCGCCTCTCCCTTATAAAGTCCACCCCAGCAGTCCTTGCGCGGGGCAATGCACCCTGGGTGCTTTAAAGTGTACTGGGTAATGTAGTCTCTGAGGGATTAAAGGGCAATACCCCGCTACACACTCCCCCCACTTAAAATCTTTGGTCCCCAAAGATAACGTAAACATCATCTAACAGTAATGCAATTGACCATAGCAAAAGAACTTGGCAGGGGAACCTCCCACCAAACTTGGTATGGGAGGTTGCTCTGACCACAGGCCACATTAGCAGAAGTGACCTGCCTAACTGTGCCAGAAAGTGAGCTTGGGTTGCCCTCCACCAAATGCACAGTGGAGGGGCCAGGTTTTGAATTGTCCTTCTTGTGGTAGTCACTGTGTCCTCAGAACTTTCTCCCATCTGTGTGTATGTCAACTTCCGAGGAGGGCGGATAATTCTTTTCACCCTTTGCTCCCTGGGAGTTATGAGTTCTGGCTCTAAGGGTGTCTCCACTTCTAAGTCCCGTTCAGTGGTTACTGCTGCTCTGACTCCCACTGAGGGGAGGGGAGTGATCTTCTCAACCGCCTGTTGGTCCTTCAACAGGGCTTCTTCATCCCTTATGATCCGCACAAGGTCTGGGTAACTCAAATCCATGACTCCTTCAGAGGTCTTCAAGTGGAGCCAAACTGGATCCGAACGTAGAGCTCCCCTCAGGATCTGCTTCATCATAATTGCATCTATGACTTGGGGCAGCATTCCCTTTTTGAGTACAATTTGGCACATCATTCTGTTTAACCTCCGGACATATTCGGATAATTTCTCACCCGGCTATTGGAGGGTATGCTCGAATTGGTACATTAGTTCATTCACCTTCTCCAGCTGGCCAAATTCCTCCTGCAACATAGCCAGATAGTCATATGCAGTACAAGCAGCATTGCTGAACCTAAGGTTCTTCACAGCCTCAGCAGCAGCGCCCTTCAAACTTTCACTGATGCGCTGCTTCTTCTGCGCTTCTGGTACTTCCCATCCTTTTACTGCCTGCATTGCCTGTTCAATCCAGGTGTCAAAGTCTTCTTCCCCGGAAGGCACAGGTAGCTTAACTGAAAAGATCTGGAGCTTCCGGTACCCGGCTTCCACATGTACCGTGTTGCTCTTCTGGCACTTAGTGACAAAGTCTCCCAGAGCATTCAATAGTTCCGGCCCTATGCCTGCCAGTGGTGTCCCCGGGCCTATCCTATCCCGACTGCTTTCCATTTTGGGGAAGAGTAGCGGGGATGATGGCGAAGAGATTTTTGGAGATTCCTTCTTCACAGCCTTCGTATGCACGAAACGGTATATCTGGTTATCTATGGCCTTTATGTTCTGACCTCTAAAATCTTCTGGAACTTCTCCTCTCCATTCCACTAGTGCGTATGTACACGAGATATCTGGCTTTATATCCATCACCAATGCCTTTTGATTCAGAGACAACGACATTATGAGCTGCTTTATCTCGTTTTCTTGCCAGATCCCCCCCGGGAGTTCAATAACTACTGCCTTGGTTGAATCTGCGCCAACCGCTGCGCACCACTGTGTCATTGCTGGCGGGTCCATGCTGGTACTTCTGACTGGCTTGATTGCAGCGTGCAGTATACAGGAATCCCGGACCCGAGCCCCCACGTGTAGCGATACCCCCAGTTAAGAGGGCTGCCTGTATGATTTTTGGCCCTGTAGTGCACTACTGTCAACCCCTGGCAATCGGCTCTAACCTCCCTTGGCACAGTTAGTAGGGGATGATTAGATTGTGAGGCCTGTAACTCACAGCGGCACAATCCTATGACAAGAACACACAGTAATATTTAAAAACTTCCTTTACCTATCTCTTCTGTAAAGTAAAGAACACAGACATCAATATACTTAACCCTTGTATGTTTATTAGATTAGTGGGTAAGCAATAAAACAGGAGGGTACATGTCATGTGCAGAGCCCTGCAATAAACAATGTTTATACGAGCAGACAAGTATACAATGCTATGCAACTCTAATAGTCCCCTTTGCAGCTATTTCCTCTCGTGGACAATATGGCGCCCAGGAATGTCTACGCTACACAGTCAGGCCTAACTTATCTAAGTGGAAGTTCTGTAGGGAAATATTCGCTAGCAACAGTGGTGCACTTGAAGAATAGAATTTGTAATCCACCAATGTAACAGAGATACTGTGTCTGTCTATGAGCAGGTGCTCTCTCACCCAACCGGACCAGTCTGCGTCCCTTTCTTCAGCTGCGGTGTCTAAGTACACCGATCCCTCGACATCCGGGTCTTCGGTCCTCCTGGCAAAGGTGCAGTATTAAAGGAGAGACGTCCTTCAGGTTCCTCAGTGCGAGCGGAAGGCTCTTTGGAGAAAAAGGCCCAGGCTTCTGGCCTAAAGTCACAGGAGCTCAAGCAGCAGTTCAACTTGCTGGGCGGGCGGTGTCCAAAGAGAAAGAACTGGGCTCCGCCTCTCCCTTATAAAGTCCACCCCAGCAGTCCTTGCGCGGGGCAATGCACCCTGGGTGCTTTAAAGTGTACTGGGTAATGTAGTCTCTGAGGGATTAAAGGGTAATACCCCGCTACAGATAGATAGATAGATAGATAGACAGATAGACCATATACGGATACTGTATATCAGGGATATGCAATTAGCGGACCTCCAGCTGTTGCCAAACTACAAGTCCCATGAGGCATAGCGAGACTCTGACAGCATCAAGCATGACAACCAGAGGCAGAGGCATGATGGGACTTGTAGTTTGGCAACAGCTGGAGGTCCGCTAATTGCATATCCCTGCTGTATATCATAGATAGATACAGCTAGCTACTAGAGCTTGACCATAGATAGATAGAGTGCGACCATAGATTGATAGAAGACCATAGATAGACAGATCATAGATAGACACACAAACAGCTTTAACATAAATGGATACAAGTTGTCCAGTATATGGTTCAGTGGCTCAAAGTACTGAAGCAGAATCATGACAGCCAGGTAACTAGCATTTGCAGAAAAATAAGTCAGCAATGATACCCTCCATGTGTCTCTCTGACAAGGTTTATTTTATGATATAAAAGGGATAAATAATAAATTAGAATTGAAACTTCGGCAGAGGTTGTAATCCTTTCCTACTATTTCCAAAACAGTTCTCCTTTTTACTTTAGTTTATATATGCAACTGGCCATGAATATTGTACAAGTAAAACATACATTACTTTGGCTGCATTTGACTCTTGAAATCTTCTTTTCTCTGACTATTTTAGCACACAAAACCAGCACACATAAAGCTGCAGCTATTGTTTTGTAGGAAGTGCGCGGTTCACATAATACGTGAAGGATGAGACGTGTACTTGACTTTCACTTACCCTTCAATTACTGTAAGCAGCCTGCGTGATAAGCTGTAATACATTCATTTCCTTACACTGAGCCTATTTTTATACCATTCAATTTACAATTCATATTCCACCTTGAAGAAAACTCTCATTTTCTGTCCGACAACTAGAAGCTGCTTACTGGCTCCAATTTATGCCAAGATTCAGGGAGCAGATGAAGAAAACTACAGGAGAATGTGAGGCTTAAAAAATATATATCCAATGTTATAGATCAATGCTAAAATAAATAACATTGCTTTCATGGAAAATTATATTATCATATTTCCAATGTATTCTGTGTATTGTGTTCCAGGTTATCCATGAACCCTTTTAGTCTTCAGCAATAATTTATATTGATGATATATAGAGTTTCGTTTGACTGAAGATCACATTAAATCAGTGTTATTAAATTCACTGATGTTTTAGTATACAAAGGTACATACATGTGTCCCTGGAAATTCCTCCAAAAGCGACACTAAACTCCGCTTTAAAAAAAATCTATTCAAGTATGTGTTCCTAAAGTGATCCTAAAGGTTAAAATTAAATAATAATAATAATAACAAAAAAAAAGGTTCTACTTTCCTGCTCTGTGCAATGGTTTTGCAGAGCAGACCCGATCCTCTTCAACTTGGGTCCCCCACTGGCGGTCCTGACTCCTCCTCCCTGCAGAGTACCCCCAATAGCAAGCCTCTTGATATGGGGGCACGCTCCCAAGCCATAGTCCTGTGAATGGACGTTGTCCATTCAGACACAAAGCTTATGTCGGCCCCGCTCTTCTCCAGTGAGAGACCCGGGAAAGCCGCTGCTCTCATGCACATCTCTGGATTGAGATGGGGCTCAGGTTGGCTGGGCTGCAAAGAATGCATTAACCACTTAACGACCGCTCACTGTATATATACGTCGGCAGAATGGCACCGACAGGCACAATCACGTAGAGCATACGTGATTGCCTTTGTACAGTTGGGGGGTCCAATCGGACCCCCCCTCCTATACAGTGAGCGGTGGCTAAGTGTCCGGGAGCGTTCCGGGATGAGGGGGCAGCCATTCGTTTCTGGCCACCCCCTCGCGATCGCTCCCGGCGAATGGAAATGCCCCCTCTGTCTGTGTCAGACAGAGGGAGCAGGAGGAAGTGATGTCATCTCTGGTGCGGCGCTCACATATACCGAGCGCCGTACAAGAGAAGATATCAGGTCAGTGCACACAACACTACACTGACACCAGGACACATAGGGACATAAATCGCCCCCCCCAGACACCCCAGATCACCCCCCAGATCACCCCCCAGCCCCCAGTCACAGTGTCACTGATTGCAGTGACCATTTAGTGATCACTGCAATCAGTGACATTTGTGACTGTAAAAGTGTCACCAAAGTTTAGTCTTAGGTCCAGTGTAGCCCCCTAACCCCCCTAATAAAGGTTTAACCCCCTGATCACCCCCCAGATAACCCTTTCACCGCCTATCACCACTGTCGCTTAGCGATCATTTTTCTGATCGCTGTCTTAGCGTCAGTGATGCCGATCGGCAGCCAGTAATTTTTTTTAGGTTCGCCGCAGGTTTTTATAGCGTCAGGTACCCCAATATATTATCTAATAAAGGTTTAACCCCCTTGATCGCCCCCCAGGTAACCCTTTCACCCCCTATCACCACTGTCACTAAGCGATCGTTTTTCTAAACGCTGTCTTAGTGTCTGTGATGCAGATCGGTAGCCGGTAATTTTTTTTAGGTTCGCCGCAGGTTTTTATAGCGTCAGGTACCCCAATATATTATCTAATAAAGGTTTAACCCCCTTGATCGCCCCCCAGGTAACCCTTTCACCCCCTATCACCACTGTCGCTAAGCAATTGTTTTTCTAAACGCTGTCTTAGTGTCGGTGATGCAGATCGTAGCCAGTAAATTTTTTTAGGTTCCCCGCAGGTTTTTATAGCGTCAGGTACCCCAATATATTATCTAATAAAGGTTTAACCCCCTGATCACCCCCCAGATAACCCTTTCACCGCCTATCACCACTGTCGCTTAGCGATCATTTTTCTGATCGCTGTCTTAGCGTCAGTGATGCCGATCGGCAGCCAGTAATTTTTTTTAGGTTCGCCGCAGGTTTTTATAGCGTCAGGTACCCCAATATATTATCTAATAAAGGTTTAACCCCCTTGATCGCCCCCCAGGTAACCCTTTCACCCCCTATCACCACTGTCACTAAGCGATCGTTTTTCTAAACGCTGTCTTAGTGTCTGTGATGCAGATCGGTAGCCGGTAATTTTTTTTAGGTTCGCCGCAGGTTTTTATAGCGTCAGGTACCCCAATATATTATCTAATAAAGGTTTAACCCCCTTGATCGCCCCCCAGGTAACCCTTTCACCCCCTATCACCACTGTCGCTAAGTAATTGTTTTTCTAAACGCTGTCTTAGTGTCGGTGATGCAGATCGTAGCCAGTAATTTTTTTTAGGTTCCCCGCAGGTTTTTATAGCGTCAGGTACCCCAATATATTATCTAATAAAGGTTTAACCCCCTTGATCGCCCCCCAGGTAACCCTTTCACCCCCTATCACCACTGTCACTAAGCGATCGTTTTTCTAAACGCTGTCTTAGTGTCTGTGATGCAGATCGGTAGCCGGTAATTTTTTTTAGGTTCGCCGCAGGTTTTTATAGCGTCAGGTACCCCAATATATTATCTAATAAAGGTTTAACCCGCTTGATCGCCCCCCAGGTAACCCTTTCACCCCCTATCACCACTGTCGCTAAGCAATTGTTTTTCTAAACGCTGTCTTAGTGTCGGTGATGCAGATCGTAGCCAGTAATTTTTTTTAGGTTCGCCGCATGTTTTTATAGCGTCAGGTACCCCAATATATTATCTAATAAAGGTTTAACCCCCTTGATCGCCCCCCCAGGTAACCCTTTCACCCCCATCACCACTGTCGCTAAGCAATCGTTTTTCTAAACGCTGTCTTAGTGTCGGTGATGCAGATCGGCAGCTGGTAATTTTTTTTAGGTTCGCCGCAGGTTTTTATAGCGTCAGGTACCCCCAAATATTATCTAATAAAGGTTTTAACCCCCTGATTGCCCCTAGTTAACCCTTTCACCAGTGATCACCATATAAGTGTTACGGGTGACGCTGGTTAGTTAGTTTGCTTTTTATAGTGTCAGGGCACCCGCCGTGTATATAACCCAATAAAGGTTTAACCCCCTGATCGCCCGGCGGGTGATATCAATTAGGTTTTAGCGTCAGAGAGGGTCTGAGTCACACCCCAGGCAGCGTCAGGTTAGTGCCAGTAACGCTAACACCCACGCGTGAAGCATACACCCCCCTTAGTGGTATAGTATCTGAACAGATCAATATCTGATCTGATCTATACTAGCGTCCCCAGCAGTTTAGGTTTCCCAAAAACGCAGTGTTAGCGGGATCAGCCCAGATACCTGCTGACACCTGCGTTTTGCCCCTCCGTCCAGCCCAGGCCACCCAAGTGCAGTATCGATCGATCACTGTCACTTGCAAAACACAACACACATAACTGCAGCGTTCGCAGAGACAGGCCTGATCCCTGCGACTCCAGTGCTGTAGGAGGTGATTTCACCACCACAGTTAAAAAAAAAATGCAAATATGCCGAAGCATTGGGGCAGCAGGGGCGGAGGAGCGATTTTGCTCCTAATGCCGCGTACATACGGTCGAAATTCCGACGGAGGCTTGCCCGTGGAAAAGTCCGACCATGTGTGTGCGGCATAACTTTTTTGCGGGAGGATGCCCCCATGCTTCGGCATATATAAATGGTGCGTGTATGCCCAGCATTGGAAGTGGGTGGATGAAGGGCGGTATTCTAATGGTGGGCATACCCACCGATCAATCTCTTTTTTCGTTCAGCCAACTGGCTGCATGAAATAAAAAGATTACAATACATGTCCAACAAGGACCAGCAACGTACTGGTATGTTGCTGGACTTTGAATGTTTATACCAGAATGATGCCTGCGGGTTTAGGTATCATCTTGGTATCATTCTTTTCAGCCTGCGGCCGGCTTTCATGTAAAAGCAATCCTAGCAGCTAATTAGCCTCTGGACTGCTTTTACAAGCAGTGGGAGGGAATGCCCCCCCCCCGGATATAAAAAGCGCCATTGGGAAATTGGGAAAGCATTTTATCACACCGATCTTGGTGTGGTCAGATGCTTTGAGGGCAGAGGAAAAATCTAGGGTCTAGAAGACCCCAGTTTTTTCAAAAAAAGAGTACCTGTCACTACCTATTGCTATCATAGGGGATATTTACATTCCCTGAGATAACAATAAAAATGATAAAAAAATAAAAATACTTGGAAGGAACAATTTAAAAATAAAATAAAAAAGCAAAATTAATAATAAAAAAAAAGAAAAAAAAAAAGCACCCCTGTCCTGCCCTGCTCTTGCCCAATGGCGAACGCAAGCGTCGGTCTGGCGTCATATGTAAACAGCAATTGCACCATGCATGTGAGGTATCACCGCGAAGGTCAGATCGAGGGCAATCATTTTAGCAGTAGACCTCCTCTGTAAATCTACTGGGGTAACCTGTAAAGGCTTTTAAAGGCTTTTAAAAATGTATGTAGTTTGTCGCCAATGTGCGTTTGTGCGAAATTTTAAAGCATGTCGTGTTTGGTATCTATGTACTCGGCCTAAGATCATCTTTTTTATTTCATCAAACATTTGGGCAATATAATGTGTTTTAGTGCATTAAAATTAAAAAAAGTGTATTTTTTAACCCAAAAAATGCGTTTGAAAAATCGCTGCGCAAATACTGTGTAGAAAAAAAAAATGCAACACCCACCATTTTAATCTGTAGGGCCTTTGCTTTAAAAATATATATAATGTTTGGGGGTTCAACATAATTTTCTTGCAAAAAAAATAATGTTTTCATGTAAACAAAAAGTGTCAAAAAGGGCTTTGTCTTCAAGTGGTTAGAAGAGTGGATGTAAGCTTCCTAATGTTGTGTATAAAATGCCAGAACAGTTCAAAACCCCCCCAAATGACCCCATTTTGGAAAGTAGACACCCCAAGCTATATACTGAGAGGCATGTCGAGTCCATGGAATATTTTATATGTTGACACAAGTTGCGGAAAAACGACAATTTTTTTTTTTTTGGCACAAAGTTGTCACTAAATGATATATTGCTCAAACATGCCATGGGCATATGTGGAATTACACCCCAAAATACATTCTGTTGCTTCTCCTGAGTACGGGGATACCACATGTGTGAGACTTTTTGGGAGCCTAGCCACGTACGGGACCCCAAAAAGCAAGCACCGCCTTCAGGCTTTCTAAGGGTGTAAATTTTTGATTTCACTTCTCACTGCCTATCACAGTTTCGGAGGCCATGGAATGCCCAGATAGCACAAAACCCCCCCCCAAATGACCCCATTTTGGAAAGTAGACACCCCAAGCTATTTGCTGAGAGGTATTGTGAGTATTTTGCAGATCTCGCTTTTTGTCACAAAGTTTTGAAAATTGAAAAAAAAAAATATATATATATATATTTTCTTTCTTCATTTTCAAAAACAAATGAGAGCTGTAAAATACTCGCCATTCCTCTCAGCAAATAGCTTGGGGTGTCTATATTCCAAAATGGGGTCATTTGGGGGGATTTTGTGCGATTTTGGCATTTTATGGCCTTCGAAACTGTGATAGGTAGTGAGGAGTGAAATCAAAAATTTGTGCCTAGAAATCCTGAAGGCGGTGCTTGGTTTTCGGGGTCCCGTTACGCGGCTAGGCTCCTAAAAAGTCCCACACATGTGGTATCCCCGTACTCAGGAGAAGCAGAAAAATGTATTTTGGGGTGTAATTCCACATATAACCATGGCATGTGTGAGCAATATATCATTTAGTGACAACTTTTTGTAATTTTTTTTTGTCATTATTCAATCACTTGGGACAAAAAAAAATATATTCAATGGGCTCAACAGGCCTCTCAGCAATTTTCTTGGGGGTGTCTACTTTCTAAAATGGGGTCATTTGGGGGGTTTTGTGCTATTTTGGCATTTTATGGCCTTCGAAACTGTGATAGGTAGTGAGGAGTGAAATCAAAAATTTGCGCCCTTAGAAATCCTGAAGGCGGTGCTTGGTTTCTGGGGTCCCGTACGCGGCTAGGCTCCCAAAAAGTCCCACACATGTGGTATCCCCGTACTCAGGAGAAGCAGCAAAATGTATTTTGGGGTGAAATTCCACATATAACCATGGCATGTGTGAGCAATATATCATTTAGTGACAACTTTTTGTAATTTTTTATTTTTTTTTGTCATTATTCAATCACTTGGGACAAAAAAATAAAAAATTCAATGGGCTCAACATGCCTCTCAGCAATTTCCTTGGGGTGTCTACTTTCCAAAATGGGGTCATTTGGGGGGGTTTTGTACTGCCCTGTCATTTTAGCACCTCAAGAAATGAGATAGGCAGTCATAAATTTAAAGCTGTGTAAATTTCAGAAAATGTACCCTAGTTTGTAAACTCTATAACTTTTGCGCAAACCAATAAATATACGCTTATTGACATTTTTTTTACTAAAAACATGTGGCTGAATACATTTTGCCCTAAATGTATGACTACAATTGAGTTTATTCGATTTTTCTTATAACAAAAAGTAGAAAATATCATTTTTTTTCAAAATTTTCGGTCTTTTTCCGTTTATATCGCAAAAAATAAAAATCGCAGAGGCAATCAAATACCATTAAAAGAAAGCTCTATTTGTGGGAAGAAAAGGACGCAAATTTCGCTTGGGTACAACATTGCATGTCTGCACAATTTACAGTTAAAGCAGTGCAGTGCAAAATTCTGAATTCACCTCTGGTCCTCTAGCTACCAAATGGTCCGGGGCTTAAGTGGTTAAGGTAATAAAAAACTTCTGCCTTTAGAACCACTTTAACTCAAAAAAGTCCCTTGTATTGTTCTCAGCCTACTCCAAATCTCCAAATTCCTTTTGTGCTGTTGTGATCTGACTTCCTGTTCAAGGGTGGCTGCGTTCTTTCTCCATTTCTATTGTATGTAGAAACATAGCCACCCTCATTTGCTTGCTCACTGCTGAGATTGACTAGGAACTCTGGATGATGGGATTTGGGGTATTCAAGGACATCAGCCACAACTAATGTTCCAAACAAACCATCATAGTAGCAAGCTCTCAAATGCTAAACTCAGAGCTACTGTGTCTGGGGAGGGAAAGCACATGTGAGAGGGTTAGAATTAGGGAAAGTGCTTACTTTTGTGATGGTGGCGGTCAACAGTGAAAGTTGGGAGTCTCTTAGCAACATCCTAGCAACAAGGCAGGAGGGGATGATGCCATCACAGGGAGTCTTTCAGTCAGGCTTCAGGAAATATGTAAATGGGATACACCCAGTGGCCGTGCGTCCATAGAGGGCGCCGGAGCGCCGCCCCCTCTCGCTCCCGCACCGCCACTGAAAGACAATACACAGATTCATGCATTGCATGAATCTGTGTATTGTCACCGCTGCCGCGCTGCCCACTATACATATGGCCGGCCTCCTGGTGAGCGCCGGCCATATGAATTAGAGCGGCGGCCGGCGGTGGGTGTAACTTGGAAGTGCCTATCAGAGCCAGCGGCTCTGATAGGCTTTCCGAATACAGCTCTCACGCTGTATTCGGCTTCCAAAAACTCCTCCCAGGTACGCACGGGGGTGCGTTCCTGGAAGAAGACTGTGTGGAGGTTTCAGCCAATCAGGTTCACCGGATCTGGTTACCGGTAACCTGATTGGCTGAAGCGACATCGAGGGCGGGAGAACACATCGAGGACGGCGCGGACCGAGGAAGGTAAGTGCAGGGCTGGGGGGGGGGGGGCAGGCTGCATTTGGGGGACAAACTGGCTGAATATGGGGCACAAACTGGCTGAATATGGGGGAAAAACTGGCTGCATTTGGGGGGAACTGGCTGAATATGGGGGACAAACTGGCTGAATATGGAGGGAACTGGCTGAATATGGGGGACAAACTGGCTGAATATGGGGGGAACTGGCTGAATATGGGGGACAAACTGGCTGAATATGGGGGGAACTGGCTGAATATGGGGAACAAACTGGCTGAATATGGGGGGAACTGGCTGTATATGGGGGACAAACTGGCTGAATATGGGGGGAACTGGCTGTATATGGGGGACACACTGGCTGCATTTGGGGGGAACTGGCTGTATATGGGGGACAAACTGGCTGCATTTGGGGGGAACTGGCTGTAGATGGGGGACACGCTGGCTGATTTGGGGGGAACTGGCTGTATATGGGGGACAAACTGGCTGCATTTGGGGGAACTGGCTGTATATGGGGGACAAACTGGCTGCATTTGGGGGGAACTGGCTGTATATGGGGGACACGCTGGCTGCATTTGGGGGGAACTGGCTGTATATGGGGGACAAACTGGCTGCATTTGGGGGAACTGGCTGTATATGGGGGACAAACTGGCTGCATTTGGGGGGAACTGGCTGTATATGGGGGGGAACTGGCTGCATTTGGGGGGAACTGGCTGTATATGGGGACAAACTGGCTGTATATGGGGCACACTGGCTATATATATGGGGACACACTGGCTGTATATGGGGGCACACTGGCTATATATATGGGGACAAACTGGCTGTATATGGGGGCACACTGGCTGTATATGGGGGCACACTGGCTGTATAAGGGGGCACACTGGCTGTATATATATGGGGGCACACTGGCTGTATATGGAAACAAACTGGCTGTATTTGAGGGGGAAAACTGGTGGCGTTTGGGCACAGTGGCTGCGTTTAATAGGCACAGTAGCGGCAATTTATTTTTTATTTTTTTTTCAGTTTGTTTGCGCCCCCCCAAAAATTTTGAGCACCAGCCGCCACTGGATACACATATAGCAAGGGCATCATTCAGCTTTGGCCAAAGCTGTACAGTTGGTTTTTTGTCTACAGATCCCTCTTACCTCCTGTTCTTATTTAATTTTTTTTCTTTCAGTAACCTGAATCGTTACTTGAGTAAAGTATGTGACGTCATTACTGAGAAAGAGCAGCTATGATCAGGCACCCAGAGTAGGTATCAATGATCTGCCCAGGTCACTTTCTCTAACTAAATGGCACTGCTGGAACAAACTCTAATCCTCATTATGCAGTGAGGAATGTAGCTGTCAATGGGTCTGAATGTGGGCAGGATTGTGGCCGGGTGAATGTGACCAGGAGTCTTCTGACCTGTCAATTAAATTTGGTTCCGTTAGTGGGTGGTCCAGCACCGGAGTCTGAGACATCTAGGTTCTCCCACCAGGGGTACAGGAGTCAACAGTCATGCAAACATGAAATAGGGGACCCAAAGCTCTTATTCTTATTCAGGATACAAGGAGTTTTTTTTTGCATTAGCGGCATCATTAGATTCACAATAAAAAACATATTTACTAAAAGTAGGAAATAACCTTTCTAAACATGCATAAAGGCCTGTTGCACACTGCTGCCTATAAAGTCTGCCTTTTTAGGCATACAGCATTTTTATTTTACTGATGTAAAAGTATGTAAGGGGGTAGGGTGATAGGGTGGTTGTCACATCCTCCATGTTTCCCTCCTTGTTAGGTGCCAAGTAAGGGTCACATGAGAGGCCTACCCCGGGTGGGATCTTCTGGGCTACACTAGGCACTTTAGATGGGATCACTGCCATACACTTGGGGTACCTTTACTTGAACAGACAACTGAACTCTCTTGATGCAATAAACATCACCACGGTCACTGTTGCATTTAGGAGTAACACACAGAGCCCTTGCTCTCTCCACCTGTCCAGCGTATCTCCACTACCTCTCTCCCAGTAATGTGGTCACCTAGTGCCGACTCCATGCATGCACTCACTTAACTCTTCTTCTGTCATACCTATGCACAGGCTAAGAACCTCTGCTGTGCTGATCTGCTCCCTTTGCTTTGGGAGATGGACCTGCTCACAAAGAGAGTGCAGACAACAACTTTACCTGAAAGAGGCTATCCCCCCTGCCACATGCACATGCTTACAACATGCTGCTAGAAAAACCTTTGTTACCCTTGGTATCCACTTGTATCTTTACATTGTATTAACACTTGTACTGCTGTCTTCATACCCCAATGTTCTTAGCTGACCCACGCTATAAACTATTGCCTCGTTTCCACTGCGCGGATCGGTTCGGTACGGTTCGGTACGGTACGCTATTTTGGGTGTTTCCATTATGAAAGCGTGCCATTAAACCGAACCGTACCGCACCATTCAGGGTCCTGCTTCAGACGTGGGGCCATAGAAAATGGAACGGTATGGTTAGGGCGGAGCTACTGGCGTCACACGATACATTCCACTGATTGGTGGACAGAAAATCGTCAATGCTGACGTCAAAGCAAAGCGCCAAACAAGCACCTTGTCGCCCTCAATATAAAGGAGAAGGATGCCTGCAAACAACAGCAGGGTCTGGTCATCTGAGGAACTATCTACTTTCCTAAGGATTATTGGGGATAGCGTTATTCAGAGTGAGCTTGATGGATCAGTGAGAAACGAAAAGGTGTACAAAGATATTTCTCAACGAATGGCAGCCGAGGGATTTGAACGGACATCGGGGCAGTGCAGGGCAAAGCTTAAGAAGCTTAAAGGACAATATAAAAAAAATAAGGACGACAACAGCCGTAGTGGAAACAGTCGGAGTACTTGGAGGTGGTACGACGACATGGACGCCATTTACGGACATAGGCCGGCAAACCAAGGCAGGGAGGGTGGTCTGGACTCTGCAACTGCAATTCTGGAATCCATGGTAGACCCCTTTGGTAAGTTTTAATTTTTTTTGATGCCATAGGATTTCGCTATGCTAACCTGTAAAAAAAATATATATAACCAAATGTTTTTTTCAGAAACAGCTGATGGACTCTCCAATGATGCGTCAAACTTGTCAGATGATGGACCTTCAACGTCTTTCAGCAGCACCAGTAGTATCTCATCGAGCCAACCACAGAGTACCCAACCACAGATTAGCCTACAGAGTACCCAACCACAGAGTACGCCCAATGCACCCCGGCACAATGGTAAGACATGATGATAATAGTGAAATGTGTGCATTTTCTTAAAATAACTAATCAGTGGGGTAGAAGAGCAGTGGGTACAGAGGTGTAAGAGGTGAGAAGGGGGTTCAGCAGTGGGGCAGATGTGCAGGGGGTACAGAGGTGTAAGAGGTGAGAAGGGGGTTCAGCAGTGGGGCAGATGTGCAGGGGGTACAGAGGTGTAAGAGGTGAAAAGGGGGTTCAGCAGTGGGGCAGATGTGCAGGGGGTACAGAGGTGTAAGAGGTGAGAAGGGGGTTCAGCAGTGGGGCAGATGTGCAGGGGGTACAGAGGTGTAAGAGGTGAGAAGGGGGTTCAGCAGTGGGGCAGAAGAGCAGTAGGGCAGATGTGCAGGGGTTACAGTTGTGGGGCAGTAGATAAATGTGATGTAGTCTGGTGTGGCAGATGAGAAAGGGGGTTACAGTATTGTTTTGACAGATGTTACCAAAAACACTAGTTTGATATTTTGTATATTATAGGTCATAGGAGACGTTTGCAGTTGGATCTGCGCACAGTCGTGGAGGATATGAGGGCAGCAGAAGAAAGGCAGCTGGAAAGAATTGAGAACGAATCTGAAAGGCGGTTTCAGGCACTGCGTCAGGATGCACAGGAAGCTATGCGCCAGGAGGCAGAAATCGCCCGTCAGCAGATGGAGCAGCTGTCTACCTTCAACCAGGCCTTCCTCGGTGTCCTAGGTCAGCTTGTTCAAGTCCTTTCAGCCAGTCGTGAACCCAGGTCACCACCCAGACCGTAGTGCCTTTCATGTAGCAAAGGACCTGTACCCATTTTTTTTTTATTCTTTTTTTATAAAAAAAAAATCTTAGTTTTCTTTAACAGAATATATGGAACGATGAGTTTTTTGTGAAATAAAAACCATGAGCGAATTTTTTGAGTATGTATTTTTTATTATAAAACATTATTAACAATATAGCAAAAAGGTATTAAAATTTTTAATAAATCATGGTAAAAATTTAAACATTGAGGTGCAGCATCAGAGCCTGGCGTATTTCACTGCACTCTTCTTCCATATCATGGGGTGCTATTACTGGTACTGGCTCTTCTGAAGATGTATTCCAATCCTGGTCAAAGTCTTCTCCATGACTTTCACAAAGATTGTGAAGAGCACAGCAGGTAAGCACCATGGATTTGGCAAGTTTAATGTCACTGTCATTCCTCTTCATAAGACACCTCCATCTACCCTTCAGTCTTCCAAAAGCATTTTCCACTACGACACGTGCCCTGGATGTTTTTTTGTTGTAGGTTTGCTGTTCTGTTGTCAGGCGGCCATTGTCAGGAAATGGTTTCAGGAGCCAATTTTGTAAAGGGTAGGCAGAGTCCCCAAGAACATAATACCCAACATTGACCCCACAAATGTTCTTAGTGGAACCAGGGTACAGTCCTCCCTGGCCAACCCAGTCCCAAAATGTGGACAATCGTAGAACACGAGCATCATGCAAACTCCCAGGCTTTCCTACATTCACATTCCAGAATAGTCCCTTGCCATCCACTACTCCCTGGAGGATGATAGAATGCCAGCCTTTCCGGTTGAAATAGTCAGTGTGGTATTCTTGTGGTGCTATTATTGGTATGTGTGAGCCATCAATAGCACCAACACACTGTGGAAGGCCCCACCTGTTCTGAAAGTACTCAGCCATGTCTTTAAGCTTTTCCCTGTCCGGAAAATGCACAATTTCAGGAGCTAGCAATGTGCAGACAGCCTTACAGAAGTCCTGCGCACACCGGCACACTGAAGATTTACTGACACCGAAAAGATGACCAATACTTCTATATTCACTGTTGGTAGCCAGCTTCCACAGTGCAATGGCAACTCTTTTCCTCACTGGCAAACTGGCTCTGAAGTTGGTGCTTTGCTTCTCCATCGCTGGACGTAGCTTGGTACAAAGGTATGAGAAGGTTTCCTCAGACATTCTAAAATTCTGCACCCACTGTGTGTGTGTGAATCCCGGGACGGTCACAACCCACCACTCATTGGCACGGGGGAAAGCCCAAATGACTGGTCGCCGGCGCTGATTTGCCAAAAGCAGAAGCATCTAAAAAAAAAAAAAAACACAGATGGTAACATATCACAAAAAAAAAAACATTACACATATATAACATATGTGTCTGGTGGGTCATTGTGTGTGTGTGCATGTCAGGTAGGTGGGTCAGTGTGTATGTGTAAGTCAGGTAGGTGGGTCAGTGTGTGTATGTGTAAGTCAGGTAGGTGGGTCAGTGTGTGTTTGCATGTCAGGTAGGTGGGTCAGTGTGTGTGTGTATTTAAGGTAGGTATGTCAGGTAGGTCTGAGTTAAGTCGGTCAGTTGTGCTTACCCTATAGCGCTGCCGTCTTTGTCTTTGCCGCACAAAGGTGTACTTCTCCTCCCGGCTAAACATCCAAGCTAGCAAATTTCTTTTCTTCAATGCTGTTTTTCTCATTGCCGCTCGCAACCTTCTCTCATACAGTGCGGCATGTATTTGGACTACAAAGAACCAAAAGGCCAGTAGAAAAAACACAAGCTGCTGGATAACCTCCATTATTGTTTTTGTTGTGTAGCTGGCGCTGACTGACGCTGCGTCACGTTTCTCGTCGCACTAGTGTGACATCACGCAAGGCATTTTTTCTAAAATCTGTATGGCCCCTGGCGGTCCGACTTGCAGTGGAAACGCTCACGAGAATAGACCGGACCATTCTAACCGTTCCAAACCGTACCGACCCGAACCGTTCCGCTCAGTGGAAACGTAGCATATGTGTGCCGGGTACTTGCACTACACCCCTTGAGTAACTTAAATCCAGGCAGAGACAAAGTTTCAAAGGCTTTACTTAAATAACTTGGCAAGACAGTCAAGCAAAGGCAACAGTCTTTTCTTAAACTAGTCCCTAATTTAGGCTTGTGACTGCCCCAGTGTACCTGCACAGAAAACGGAGTTTCTGATGGCAGTATCCAGGATTGGCATCTTCAGGGCAGAATGCAGGTCCCTGCGTCCCCTCCCCTTAGGCTGTAGAAGGATCCTGAAGCCAGTTGTTCATTAACTGGCACTCCGTTCTTGGCATATTTCAGCAACCCCGGCAGCGGTACCATGAACAAAGGAATGAACATCCAACAGCAGCAACTGCTCTCTGTCAGGGCTGGGCTCAGCCCTCCCTTCTCAGTGCTCAGCTGTCAGTTAATCGCCAGTACTCATCGTTCCACAGTGGCTCACCTGGTGATCATTTCCTGCTCGTCAGCCAGCTCCTTCTGGCTATTTAAACTGCCTTGTTCATTCCTTCCGTGCCTTCACCTTGGTGTCAGGAACGAGTATGGAGATTGAGATGCTAAGAGGGCTCCCCTTGCGGCTGAGTGCAGCGCGCCCCTGGAGTTGGGAACAGGGAGCGCGGTGCCCACAGAAGCACGGTTGGCCAGGTGCTTGCTTGCAGTCTGATGAGCTCAGCCACTGAGGGATGGCGGAGGCAGGCAGAACTGAGCTGGTTATATTCAGATGAACGGAGATATCGGAAGCCAGGCCGGGGGTCAAACACAGGAGATCAGTCCAGAGCATATACAGGGGCGAGCCGGGGTCATACACGTGCAGGGTCCAGGTACAAGCCGAGGGTCAAGAAGGGTGGTCAGGAAGCAGAAGCAGAGTCCAGAAGCAGGCCGAGGGTCAAACACAGGAGAACAGGAAGCAAGGTTAAGGCAAGCCGGGTCACAACGGATAAGCACGGATCAGGAGACAAGGTCAAGGTACACAGGAGACTGAAGAGATAATCCAGCAATGAGCAGCTCCAGCAGCAGGCTTAAATAGACCAGGAAGTTAGTCATGTGATCTGTTCAGGTTACAAGGAGGAAGTACCGCCCACCTTAGTCATGCTGTGCACCATGGCAGCCATGATTGTCTTGGGCAGAATTGCCAGTCCTTCTTCGGCTATTTCCCTGACAGTGCCCCCCCCCGAGGGGCAGCCTCTGGATGCCCAACCTAGACCATCTTTCTGGGTACCTGTTGCGGAAATTTTGCAAAAGTCTTGGAGCATGTAAATTATCCATTGGTTCCCAAGAATTTTCCTCTGAAGAATACCCCTTCCATTTAACAAGAAATTGAGTCTGCCTACCTCTTTTCCGGCAATCTAGGATGGCTTCAACTTCATATTCGGTATCTTTACCTATGATAACTGGTGGAGGTGGCAACTCCTCTCTTCCTGGAAATGGACTTGGCACAGCTGGTTTCAGAAGGGAGACGTGGAACACCGGATGGATCTTGTAGGAGGCCGGTAAAGCGAGTTCAAAAGCCACAGGGTTCACTTCCTTCTTGATCTCGAATGGACCCACAAACCTTGGACCAAGCTTCCTGGAAGGGCAAGAAAGTCTGAGGTTAATAGAGGACAGCCATACCTTGTCACCCACCTTGTAGATGGGATTCCCTCTCTTTCTCCTGTCATGTTGTTTCTTGAAGTCTTCCTGAGCCTTTCGCATGGTCTCCTGAAGGATTCGGTAATTGGTTTGGAAGAAGTTTATCCTATCCTGAACGGCTGGTACCGGAGATTCAGGAATGGTGTTGGGAAGAAAGGATGGGTGAAAGCCATAGTTTGCCCAAAAGGGCGACTGATTGGTGGCCGTGTGTATGGTATTATTGTATGAAAATTCCGCACAAGGTAGCAAGGAGACCCAGTCATCTTGGGAGAAAGAGCAGAAGCACCGCAGGTATTGCTCTAAGGTCTGGTTCGTTCTTTCTGTTTGGCCATTACTTTGAGGGTGGTAAGCAGAAGAAAGACATAAGTCAATTGACAAGATCTTACAAAGATTCTTCCAGAAACCAGAGGTGAATTGAACCCCTCTATCGGAGACTATATTGTCGGGTAACCCATGAAGTCTGACTATCTCCTTAATGAAAATTTTTGCAGTGTCCATGGCGGAGGGGGTGCCAAGCATGGGCAGGAAGTGGGCCATCTTTGATAGTCGGTCCACTACTACCAAGATTGTTGTAAAGTTCTCTGATGGAGGGAGATCGACTATGAAGTCCATAGAGATGTTTTTCCAAGGCTGCTCCGGAACTGGTAAGGGTCTTAATAGACCCCAAGACCTGGTCTTGGGACCCTTGTTACGCTGGCAAACCAAACAGGACTCAACATATTTTTTACAGTCTGATCTTAGGGAAGGCCACCATAGGTAACGTTGGACAAGGTCGATCGTCTTCCGGATCCCGAAATGCCCGGCCAGCTGGTGATCATGAAATCTTTTCAAGGCCTGCAGTCTGACTTCCTGGGGGACAAACATTTTGTCCTGATGCCACAGAAATCCCTTGTGACTCCTTAAGGTAGAAATTTCCGACTCTGGGCAGTGAAGAGAGGCTTGTACAATGGATGCTTTTAGGTCTGGCTGAATCAGAAGGAAATTTTGTGTGGACAGGATTGTACCAGGAGTGGTTTCTTCAGGGGTGTCTGGGAACATCCGAGACAGAGCATCCGCCTTTCCATTTTTAGATCCGGGACGAAACGAGATGTGAAAATTGAATCTCGAAAAGAATAACGCCCACCGAGCTTGACGCGGTCTCAAACGTTTTGCAGTCCTCAGATATTCTAAATTTTTATGATCGGTAAAGATCATAATGGGATGTGCTGCACCTTCAAGTAAATATCTCCACTCTTCCAGGGCTGTTTTGATGGCCAAAAGCTCCCGATCTCCGACGTCGTAATTTCTTTCCGGTTGTGTCATTTTTCGAGAGGAAAAGGCTACAGGATGTAACAATGATTTGGGGCCCTGTCGTTGAGAAAGGATAGCTCCTGTGGCCACTTCGGAGGCATCGACTTCCAAAATGTAGGGCAATGCAGGGTCAGGATGCTGAAGAACTGGCGCTGAAACAAACACTGTTTTAAGTCTGTCGAAAGCTGCCTGAGCCTCCGGGGACCACTGGAATCTGGAATGCAAATGGGTTAGTTGGGTAATGGGTGATATAATGGCTGAAAAGTTCTTAATAAATCGTCTGTAAAAGTTTGAAAAGCCAATAAACCTTTGAACACCCTTCTTGTCGGAGGGGACGGGCCACTCCAGGATCGCTTTTACTTTCTGGGGATCCATGGCCACTCCTTTCGTAGATATGACAAGACCCAAAAACTGGATAGATTCTTTCTCAAAGTCACATTTTTCGGGTTTTACATATAGTCCATGCGTTCTTAGAATAGTTAGTACCTTTTTCATGTGCACTCGATGAATCTCCAGCGTGGCCGAGAAGACAAGGATGTCATCCAGGTATACAATGAGGAAGTTGTCAAGATGGTCTCGGAAAATGTCGTTCACAAAGTGCTGGAACGTGGCTGGAGCATTGCAGAGGCCAAAAGGCATCACCAAATATTCAAAATGTCCGAAACGAGTTCGGAAAGCTGTTTTCCACTCATCCCCCTCTCGAATGCGAACCAGATTATAAGCACCTCGTAAGTCCAGTTTGGAGAAAACTCGAGCAGAACGGAATCGTTGGAAGAGTTCCGGGATGAGAGGGAGTGGATAGCGATTTTTGATAGTGATCTTATTCAGATCTCGGTAGTCTATACAAGGCCTAAGCGTTTTATCCTTTTTTTCGACAAAAAATATGCCAGCACCTGCAGGGGAAGAAGAGGGACGAATGAATCCCTTTGCCAGGTTTTCATCGACATAGAGTCGTAATGTTTCGAGTTCAGTCTCTGATAAAGGGAAGATACGACCAAAGGGAATTTCGGAGCCTGGGAGCAAGTCAATAGGGCAGTCATAGGGACGATGAGGTGGAAGGGAGTCTGCTCCCTTCTTGTCGAATACATCCAGAAATTCTAGGTAGGCAGAGGGTACATGAGGATTGGAACTAGAAACAGGTTGTATGGTCAGGCAGCTGGTAAAGTCCTTAGGGCCAGGGGGCAGACAATTCTGCTGACAGTAAGCAGATGAAAACAGCACTTCATTCTTCAGCCAGTCAATGTGAGGGTTGTGTGCTCGTAACCAGGGGACTCCCAGAATGACCGGAAACAGAGGAGAGCACAAAACATCGAAACGTACCAGTTCCTTGTGGCCAGAGCTGGTTGTCATAGGGATTGGCAGGGTCTCATGGGTTATCAGTCCAGAACTGGGTAGAGATCCATCAGCCAAATGAACTGTTAACTGCTGCTTCTTGGTAACAAGGGGAATTCCAAGTCCTTTGGCCAAGTTGATGTCTAGGAAGCAGCTGCAGGCCCCAGAGTCGATGATGGCTGAAAGACGGATCTCTTCCCTGGCCACCGATAGGGAGATAGCGAGGACAGGGTGAGATGAGGTAAGTCCTGACACTTGAGAATGTACTGGGGGTTTGAAGAATGGTTTCTTCGCCCTGAGGTGGCAATTTTGTAAGAAATGGCCATTGTCTCCACAGTAAAAGCAAAGGTTCGCCTTTCGACGGTAGAGTCTTTCCTCAGGTGATAGGGCAGGCCGAAACAGGCCCATCTGTCTGGGCTTGACTTCAGGTATGGGTGGATTGGAGGCGAGAGAAAAAGAGGATTCTGGCAGTCCTTGAGCTGATTGGAGAGTCTGAGACTTCTCGAATAGACATTCACGTAGGCGTCTGTCCAGTTGTATGGCTAACTGGATGAGGCCCTCCAAGGTATCCGGGACTGCTACCCTGGCCAGCTCGTCCTTGAGGGACTCCGATAGGCCCAGACGATATTGGTACTTCAGGGCAGCTTGATTCCAACATGTGTCTGCGGCCCATGTGCGGAAGTCCACAGTGTAATCCTCTGCGGGAAGTTGCCCCTGCTGCAGGGTGTGCAGGGCATTCTCGGCCGTAGTCATACGATGGGGATCATCGTACAACTGGGCCATAGCTGTGAAGAAAGTGTCAACAGAGTCAGTAATGGGGCTCTTCTGTTCCAGTAGCCCGTGGGCCCACACCTGGGGGTCGTCCAAGAGTAAGGAGATAATGAAACCAACTTTAATATTCTCCAAGGAGAAAGTTCTTGGTTGAAGAGCCAGGTATAGTAGGCAGGAATTTTTAAAAGTCCTAAACTTTCTTCGGTCCCCCGAGAACCGTTCAGCGGTCGGCACACGTGGTTCAGGAAGCGGGATCGGCACGGTGAGAGGAACCTCCTGAGACATTGCAGCAGAGGGAGTACAACTGGAGGTAGGTCTTGGATCAGGAGATATAGGATTGGAAGACAAGTGATGCAGGTGACCCTCTAATTGCTCATGGGCGTCTTGTAGTCTTTGCACTGTTTGGGTAAGTGCAGTGATCTGCTGGCACATAGCCTCTATAGGGGAAGCGCCTCTATCGATCTCTGACATGGCTGGATTATACTGTCAGGAACGAGTATGGAGATCGAGATGCTAAGAGGGCTCCCCTTGCGGCTGAGTGCAGCGCGCCCCTGGAGTTGGGAACAGGGAGCGCGGTGCCCACAGAAGCACGGTTGGCCAGGTGCTTGCTTGCAGTCTGATGAGCTCAGCCACTGAGGGATGGCGGAGGCAGGCAGAACTGAGCTGGTTATATTCAGATGAACGGAGATATCGGAAGCCAGGCCGGGGGTCAAACACAGGAGATCAGTCCAGAGCATATACAGGGGCGAGCCGGGGTCATACACGTGCAGGGTCCAGGTACAAGCCGAGGGTCAAGCCGGGTGGTCAGGAAGCAGAAGCAGAGTCCAGAAGCAGGCCGAGGGTCAAACACAGGAGAACAGGAAGCAAGGTTAAGGCAAGCCGGGTCACAACGGATAAGCACGGATCAGGAGACAAGGTCAAGGTACACAGGAGACTGAAGAGATAATCCAGCAATGAGCAGCTCCAGCAGCAGGCTTAAATAGACCAGGAAGTTAGTCATGTGATCTGTTCAGGTTACAAGGAGGAAGTACCGCCCACCTTAGTCATGCTGTGCACCATGGCAGCCATGATTGTCTTGGGCAGAATTGCCAGTCCTTCTTCGGCTATTTCCCTGACACTTGGTCAAACATATATGGAGACTCTCTGCTGTGTTCCTGTTGAAGACTTGCCTGGCTGACGTCCCTTCTGGTTCCTGATCCTGTCTGCTGCCTCTGACTACGCTGATCTCTGGCTTCCTGATTTACTGGCTTGTTCTGGCTACCTGCTTTGGCTACTGTACCCTGGCTATGTTTTGACTACTTTTACTGATTTGTACCATGTTTACCATTATATTAAAAGGTGTGATTTTTACTGCGTTTTCTGTCTCTGTCTGATTCATGGTTCCTGATAGTAGGCGAAGGCCATGAATTCAGAAGATGCAGGCAATCCACCTAGTGGTAATATTATTTCCAGATTGAATGAGCAGGACCACCGCATGGATCAGTTTTCCATAGCGTTACAGATGCTCCTGATTCGCACTGTTCACCTAGATCCTCCCACTGTGGCTGTTCTGGTACAACCTGTATTGTAAGTTGAAAAAGTGTGTTCCATCGTGAACAGGTTACATTTCTGGGTTATGTAATTTCTACTGCCTGTTTTTTGATGGACCAGAGAAACTCTCTGCAGTTCTACAGTGGCCTCGACCTGTAAGTCTACGTCCACTACAACATTTTCTTGGCTTTGCCAATTATTATCGGAAATTAATTTGTAACTTCCTGACTGATATGACCAGAAAGGACGGTAGCCCACAGAATTGGTCTCCGGGATTCCGTTAAAGCCTTTGAGTCTTTCAAGGCTGCCTTTGTTTCAGCTCCTGTGCTGTTAAATTCTGATCCTACATTACCCTTCATTCTTGAGGTTGATGCATCTGAGACTGGAGTAGGCACTCTTCTGTCTCATCGTCCTACAACTGAGAGCGCTATGCATCCTTGTGGCTACTTTTATAAGAAATTGTCTCTTGCAGGCTGCACTTACAAGATTGGGGACAGAGAATTGTTAGCTATCATTTTAGCTCTTAAAGAATGGAGGCATCTTCTCGAAGATACCACTGTGCCGGGCCTCATTTTGACTGACCAAAAGAATCTTGCATTCTTGTCTGAGGCAAAATGCTTATCTCTTTTTCTGTCAAGCTTCAATTACAATTCTGCCGGCCTAGTCTCCACGCTGATGTAGCCACCTTCGTAGCCACTTGTTACGTGTGTGCAAAGAGTAAGACACCACAACACCTTCCAGTGGGCCTCCTACAACCCATACCCAATGGAGACAGGCCTTGGACCCACCTGTCTATGGATTTTATTGTGGAGTTATCCAATCCCCAGGGCAACACAGTTATTCTTATGGTGGTTGACCGGTCCTCGAAAAGTCACATTGAATTCCACTTAAGAAGTTGACCACATCGAAAGAAATGGCATTTACAAATCGTTCCACAGTGACTCACCTGGTGATCATTTCCTGCTCGTCAGCCAGCCCCTTCTGGCTATTTAAACTGCCTGGTTCATTCCTTCCATGCCTTCACCTTGGTCAAACATATCTGGAGACTATGCTGTGTTCCTGTTGAAGACTTGCCTGGCTGACATCCCTTCTGGTTCCTGAGCCTGTCTGCTGCCTCCAACTATGCTGATCTCTGGCTTCCTGATTTACTGGCTTGTTCTGACTACCCACTTTGGCTACCGTACCCTGGCTATGTTTTCACTAGGTTTACTGACTTGTACCATTTTTACTATTATATTAAAATGTATGATTTTTACTTCATTTTCTGTCTCCGTCTGATTCATGGTTCCTGACACACACTTGTGTCCCTTTTATAATACACAGAACTAGTGGGTCAGACCATACAAAGCCTGCCAAGAAAGAACCAGGAAACACAATTAACACTAACCCTTCCAAATGGGGCAGCATAAAACTGTACACACAGGCACATAAACATGTGTCTATAAATCAGTAAAAAAAAGGCCCACAGAAATATGTGTTGCCAGTCAGTATTTTACACACGTATGTGCATATGTGTGCAAATACGTGCAAATATGTGCCTATGTATGTATGATGTTGATTTGAAGAGATTAAAATTGCATTCTGGGAGCTAGAATTTATTTTACGCTTGTATGCATGTATGTGAATATATACACAAAATAGATGCAAGAAATTTCTCATATCAGTTCTGTGTGCAAGTACCCCAACATTTCTGCCAGGAGTTCAGCTTTAAAGTGAACCTGTGCTACACAAAATTGCAAATCCAAACTATAGTGTAGGAAGTATGGGGAACTTCCTAGGGGGTTCCATACCTAGGTCCTATGTTAGTGTTCTTTTAACCTCCTTACCTGGCACAAACCTCAGAATCTGTTACTATCAAAGTGGTTGTAAACCCAACCACACAACTTGCACGTACAGGTAAGCCTAGATTAATGCCGTGTACACACGACCGTTTTTAATGACGAGAAAAATGAATTTTTTTAAAATGGTCATTAAAAATGATCGTGTGTGCGCTTCAGAGCATTTTTCACGACATGAAAAAAGGCCATGAAAAAATTGGAACATGCTCTAATTTTTCACGTTGTTTTTTACATCGTTGTTTTTCTCGTCATGAAAAACGTCCGTGTGTGGGCTTTAACGTAGTGAAAAAAAATGCGCATACTCAGAATCAAGTATTAGACGGGAGCGCTCGTTCTGGTAAAACTAGCGTTCATAATGGAGATAGCACATTTGTCACGCTGTAACGGACTGAAAAGCACGAGTCTGAAAAGCGCGAATCGTCGCTCAACAAACTTTACTAACATGAAGGGTGGCGCCATCCTAATGGAACTTCCCCTTTATAGTGCCGTCGTACGTGTTGTATGTCACCGCGCTTTACTTGAACATTTTTTTCCACGATAGTGTGTAGGCAAGGCAGGCTTGAGAGGAAACGTCGAGAAAAATGCAGTTTTTTTTCAATTACATTAAAAACGGTCGTGTGGACACGGCATAAGGCTTACCTGTAGGTGCAAGAAATATCTCCTTAACCTACACGGTTAAGGAGATATTTTCAGAAAACCCTGCACAGATGAGCGCCGTAGACAATGGCGCAGGCGCACTGAGCGGTGCCGGTTTTTTCAATGGGAGAATGCCGGCCCCGCGCGCATACGTGTGACGTCATCGTCACTTCGGCCAATCACAGCGCCGGAGCGGCGATAAACTTACGGCAGTGACGGGACATCGATGGCGGTGGCGGCGGAGGGGAACTAGGAGCAGTTCGGGGGCTTAGATCTCAGGTAAGTCATTAATAATGAGCTAGTATGCTATGCATACTTGCTCATTATGGCTTTCTTTTGCAGGGTTTTAAAAAAAAATCCGGGTTTACTTTCTATTTAAGTCATGTGATATCTGCCTGAAAATAAGTGACGGGTGGGTTTATTACAAAGAATGGGAGAGGCTGGATGGAAGGACATAATTACAGTATGCTGTTTACAGAAGGAGGTCCCTCTGAACAAAGCCATTTGTGACAAATTGTACTTATTTAAAAATGTCATATATATCAGTCTGCGTGAAACATTTGTTGATAACAAACTTCTGATCTAATAGGACAGGGCAGCAATTTTCTGGGATATTTGAACCCAGTGGGCTGAACAAAAAAAAATTGACAGCTCAGGTCGGAGGCGCTTTACTAACTATGCAATGTTAGTATAGCGGTCTCCCCTGCTGTTCTATTGTGTCCTGACAGGGGGACGGCCCCCCCGCCATTGGCTGAGAGAGCTGATCAGGAGCCAATCAGCAGACCTTTTTCGATCATGCCCCTTCGACAGAAGCCAGCGAACATCCAGCTTCTGTCAGACCGGCCTTAGTACACACGGTCCGAATGTCGGCCAGTTTCTATTGATGTCGTGCC